>JAPMOQ010063219.1:1227709-1361402 GCA_026543055.1 Argiope trifasciata
ATAGTCTTAAAAAGAAGTAAAAATCAATTCCGCCCTATAATATTTTAGGAAATTATTGGAGACAGATACGTCCTATATAACTATGGAGAAAGAAATCGTCCTATATAAATTGCTTGCCAACCTTCTATGGTTGCCGAGGTTCGAGTGACAGCAGCCAAACCAGATATCAGCAGCCAATCTGCGTTAGGCATGGATTCACTCCCATCTTCTGAAACAGGTGCTTTGAGAACTTTCAACGCCAGTTGGCGAAACGCGCATGACAGACTTCCTTGCGCCAGTTGCGGTAATGCAATGCAGATTAGAATTTTTTCCTTTATTCTTTTTTTTTTATTTAAAAGTACTTCAGAATGTATCCGAAAGATCGGTTCATTAACAACATTTGATTTTAAATACATCAAACACAAAGAAAATTAATAGAATCGTTTGAAATAATCAATATAAATTCTTCTAAGTCTAACCTCAACTCTGTTGGGAAAAAAATATGGAGACTTCCTTATCTTTGGCGGGACTTGCCCTCAGCTTTTTGACGCGAAAGTTAGTTTTTAATTAATAAAAAATTAATCGCTCAATTAACCGGAATAAAAAGTAGCATATGTTCTATTCCTGACTATAATCGATCTTTGTGCTAAATTTCATCCAATTCTTTTCAGCAGTTCTAACATGATGTAGTAACAAACTTCCATCCATCCATCCATCCATCCAAACATCCAAACTTTCACATTTATATATTAGTATAGATTTTCAGATGACAAGAAATTCATCTGAAAGTGTCTAGACTCTTCAGTGAAACTATTTTGCAAAATTATTAGCATTATCTGAATTATATTATTGTTATTCGCATTATTTGAATTATATTATTATTATTATTCGCATTATGGAGGATATGGAGGAAGAGTAAGTCTGGTCTTTCTCAATGGTAGACAGAAGCATACAGGCTCTATATAATTGCTAAATTCTGAGCTTCTTCCTTATGGCGCAAATCAAGAGAAAAAGAATAAGTATTTCAACTGTATAGAGCCTCCATTTACACCGCCAATAGAGTTATAAAGTTAAAAATTTTATTCGTTGCAAATAACGTACTGGTGGTTCCAGGTTCAGTTAAAAGCCACGATCTTAATATAATGGAAAATATCTGGTTATTATTAGTTCGTCGAGTATATTACTAATGGAAAATAGTTTGAATCCATCGATAAGTTTTGAGAAACAATGGAAAGCACATGGAACAATTTTCGTTCAATAAAAATCCAATCTTTGTCCGTTTCAAGTCCAAACAGATTGTTTATTAAAGCTTATGGGAAGAATATTCCTAATTAATACCACACACACACACACACGCACAACACACACAGACACGCACACACAACACACACACACGCACACACAGACACACATATATATTTCTTTTATTTATTTATTTTTTTCGAATGGTAGAAACTAATTCTGTTGTCATAAATATTTTATTTTTCAATAGTGTTTTCTTGTTTATTGATCGGCAAAGTTTTGGATATGAAAAGGATTTCAGTCAATTATTTTTGCAGTATATGCACACACACACGAAAAGTAAGAATGAGTGAGAGACGCACGCGTGCATTAGTATATACTATTGAAGCGAAAATCTGCTTGTTTGAGAGACTTCTCCACTAAGTGATACGCTACAGAGATGATGAAAATTCGGGTCGAGTTCGTTGGGTCATATGACGGGTCAGTAGGAGATGTTAACGGTGCGAACTTAACATTTAAATTTTTCCACAACTCCTTTACAACGCACGATAATTTGATAGACGAAATATCGCTTCATCATAACGAAATATCTTTTTTCCATATAGAAAGATTTTTAACAAACTCTACTTCCTTAGAAGTTAAAGGTTAAAAAATATGATCTCCAACTCCTAAAATGCTTTTCAACCAAAGCTTCCAATATTCTTTAGGAAAATTCTCGTCAGTTTCATTTCCTTTGATTCTTTTACATCCTTATGATTTAACATATAGGAAATTAGAATATATAATGGCGAAAGGAGAGTAAAAATTTCTTGCACTTTTCTACAGACAAATGAAAACCATTTTCATCTTTTGGCTTGCTGACATTAATTTTTAGACACATATATATTGTTTCAGTGGAGTTTACTTTAATTATATTAACTGTCCGTCTGAAATGTGGCTACTTTTTAATGGACTATATAAATTAGAATCCTGGTCAGACGGCGAGGATGGTACATAAGCTGGCCCTTTTCTATTCAGATTTTCTCAATCCACCATCGGCTGGATTGTTAGGCAATGATATCCCATTCAGTGTGCATTAGACTTAGTTTAGTTTAGTTATATTAACGTCCCATTTAAAGCAACACGAGGGCTATTTTGGGACGGACCTCGTCATTTTGAACCAAGGTCAGATGACGAGGACGACACCTGAACTGGCACTCCCCTCTCCACATCACACCACACCAACGGGAAGAAGTTTGGCCTGACAGAATGCAAGAGATCCCCTCACAAGATGGTTCTTCAGTAGAATCGAGTCCCGAACCTGAAACCCTCCGGTTCCGAGGCCGAGACCTTATGACCAGGCCACCGCGGCCTCGCATTAGACTTGCATACACAATAGAATTAATGGACATTAATAATTAGATTTGCATAGACTTCAAAAGACTTCCTTGCACATCATTAGACTTACATACACATGTTTGCATAAACTTTATGTTCTTCGATCCCTAAGCTGATACCTTACCACTAGGTAATCGGGATCCTTTTTAAAGTGTAAAAAAAATTATATATCGCCTATTTATTTTTTAAAAAATGATAAAAATCGGAGTATTGAATTTTAAAATATAATGCTTTCAAATTTTTTCTCCTCGCTATAGACTTTTTCCATAAGCTGTGGGACCGGATTAACTATAACCAGAGCTATCAAAACTATTGTTAGGCAAATAATTTCCACCTATATGTGAAATAAGATCAAAGTAGCTATTTGTATCATATTCGGAATAAAAATTCTTTTACGTGCTTTATGAGTGGGTGGAGAAAACTGGCGTAGGTGGAATTCCGCTGAATCCGATATTATTTGAACGTGGGTTGTTTTCAACAAACAATCTTCAACAAATTCTCTTTCATGAATATATTAAATAAGCAGGAAAGGAAAAAATTAATAAAATGGATGATTACGGTAATGAATATGAAACATAATCGGGAGAAAGGTTTTAAAAAGAGGTAAAAAAATATTAAAAAGACTTTTTTTGAAAAAAACTTCGATATGAAGTATCCATATGTATTAATTACTGCGTTAAAATGTTACAACGTGGGAGAGAGCAGTTGGAGTAAACAACTTTAACTCGTAGGAGGACAAATTGGAAATTTTTCTGCGCTACAATTAAATTTGTAAGTGAAAGATATCCTCAGATGAAAAAAAAAATATTTCTGAGCCCTTTGGCATTTACAGCTGATGAATTTTATAATGAGCGAATATGATTTTGAGTGTTTTAAAATTATGTTCTGACTATAAAATGAATGGCACACAGTGAGACTTAATAATTTAACCGTTTTTAATTAGAATTTTTGACATGTTCCCTGATTTTCTTATTAGAATAACTATTAAAATATCAATTATAATTCTAATTTATTTTGGGTAATTCATAAAGCTAAAAATTATGAGACATAACTTTTCTTTCTTGTTTGTTTGTTGATATCAATCAGATATGATTCAGTGACAATGTTTGAAAATGATAATTTTATACAAGTCAATAATTTTTTTATAGAATTGTTTTAATTTATTAGTATCCCACAAGAATTTATCACTAGCATGTGGATTAGAACATACTATGTAAGTAACCTCATTCTCGCTTTAGAAGAGATATTTTGTCGACTAATAACCTCATCATTTTTGAGATTATAGAAGGAAGCTACAGCAGAGGCTTCAAGGCTGACCATTTTCTTCGAACCACGATAGCCATTCACTGGATGCCTACGCATAGGAGATGCTTAGGCAGGGGAAATTCTTTCTGAATTAATTCACTCAATGTCATTATTGCATTATAACGCATTTTATATATATATATATATATATATATATATATATATATATATATATATATATAATCAGCGTGAGTTATCTCCCCGAAATTTCTCTAATAAATATATTTGTGCTCCTATTAGAGTGCAATCTTTGACGAATTTTTTGGCGATTGATGGCTAGCATGCAGTTTATAGATAGGTGTTAGAAAGCCAAATATATATTTTGGAGATCATTTTTTTCTTACAGGCTGAAAGTAAAATTTGAACTATAATTGTAGACGAAAATTTACACAGCAAGTTTCACAATTTTAAGTCATAGTGTTTTTGAGTTTACATCTTAGTGAAATAGATTGGTAGACGGAAATCTCTTTCGCAGATGTGGTTCAAAATTTGATATTAAAAATTATGAGCCAAATTACATTTATTTAAGAGTTGTTAGTATTTGAATTAGCGCATTTATATGTAAATACAGGCACACAGACTGTAAAACCTTGATGACTTTGTTACCAAGCATGATTCAAATCTACACTTTAAGTATTAATCTATAAACAAAATTTTATCTACCCAGCTCTCTTTATTTTGTAGATATGTGTTTACTAATATTAAGACTGCCAGTCCTTCTCTGAATCGATTTCGCTAGAGCGTTTATAAAAATCTCCAAAATTATGTAAAGGTCAAATATCAAATTTCCTTCACCTAATTCAAAGCATTTTTGAATTATTGTTAGTTTTTATTGAGTATAATAGTTTCGTTCTGCATTTGTATTCATATTGGAGAAAATGAAATACAATCAAATGTTACTATTTTCTTTTTTAACCTTGAATATATTCGATGTGAATTGGAGACTTTTATTCTTACTTTTAATGTTTTATTTTGCCACTTGTTCACATTCCCAACTTTGCTCAAAAGGAAATTGTTTTCATTTTTTCATCTATAAAAATCTAAAAGATACCGCTAAAACGTGGATTATAAGTTACTATGTAAGTGAGCCATTTCAAATGTGAAATGTTGGTACATTAGTTACCGGTGTAACCACCAGAATTTTGAATGCAAGCATGCAAACGTGCATGCATTGTGTCGTACAGGTGTCGGATATCAGTTTGTGGGATGGAGTTCCATGCCTGTTGCACTTGGGTGGTCAATGCAGGGACGGTTAATGCTGGTTGTGGATGACCCTGGAGTTGTCGTCCAATGATGCCCCATACGTGCTCGATTGGAGAAAGATCTGGTGATCTAGCAGGCCAAGGCAACATGTCGACACTCTGTAGAGCATGTTGGGTTACAACAGTGGTATGAGGGCGAGCGTTATCCTGTTGGAAAACTCCCCCTTGAATAATATTTATAAATGGCAGCACAACAGGTTGTATCACTGGACTGACGTACAAATTTGCAGTCAGGGTGCGTGGGATAACCACGAGAGTGCTCCTGCTGTCATACGAAATTTCTCTCCAAACCATAACTCCAGGAGTAGGCCCTGTGTGTCTAGGCCGCAGACAGGTCACTAGCAGGCGTTCACCTGGCCTCCTTCTAACCAACAAACGGCTATCACTGCGACCAAGGTAGAACCGGCTTTCCTCAGAAAACACAACAGATCTCCACTCCGTCCTCCAATGAGCTCTAGCTTGACACCACTCACGTCGCAAACGGCAGTGGTTTGGAGTCAGTGGAATGGACTGTACAGGGCGTCTGGCTCGGAGCTGTCCTTGAAGTAACCTATTTGTAACAGTTCGTTGTGTCACTGTGGTGCCAACTGCAGCTCGAATTTCAGCTGCAGACGCTGTACGATTAGCCACAGACACACGCCGAATACGACGGTCTTCCCTCTCAGCAGTACCACGTGGCCGCTTGGAACCTGGTCTTCTTGAGGCAGTACCTTCCCTTGACCACTGCCGCCAATACTCATGCACAGTGGATACATTCTTGCCAAGTCTTTCAGCAATATCGCGGAAAGAAAACCCACCTTCTCGTAGCCCTACAACACGACTTCGTTCAAACTCAGTGAGCTGTTGATAATGGCTTCTTCGTCTTCTCAAAGGCATCCTTGACTAACATTAACCCACTACGTCAAATCTCAACTGTAAATAACGATCACGAACCTTACAGCGCTAATTTAAAGCAAACCTCATTTGCATGTTCATAGTGTCGCTACTAGCGTCACACTTACGCGCTTAGCTCGAAATTTGAATCGACGTCATCTTTCAGATGTATAAACACGCCTACCAAATTTCGTTTATCTAGCACAGCTTCTTCCTAGTGTTGGGAATTTTTTTCCCTCAGTGTATATATATAAAGTTCAAATATATTCATATAAGTGAATATTTATTCATTCATATAAGTGAACTTATATGAATATATGAACTTATATTCATATAAGTTCAAATATATTTTTTAAAATTTATAGTGAACGGCACTTGATGTTAATACAGTTTCTTTTTCAAACATTGATTTATTCATTACATGTTTCTAATAAATTTTCTATTTGGTTGTCAAAGCTGTTAATTTTGTCGCAAAGCTCTGAGATTATGCAGAATTTTCGCAGTTGGTAATGAAAATTGAAACCAGCAGGAAGTATCTCAATCGGTAAAATGCAAGAATTTCAGTATTTTTCACGTGAAGATGAAGAATAATAATACAATTCTTGTAAAAATCCTTAATTTTTTTATATTTAATTTTTTTTGACAATCATTATCATTAGATAGGCTAAAAGTAACTAAAAAAATCAAAAATTAACTAAAATAAAATTTAAAAAACTAAACTATTAAATTAACTAAAAAATTAAAAGCTATTAAACTACCTAAAAACTTTAAAAAAAAACAAAAGTAAGAAAAAAGTTGCTAATTTTTCTTTGTTGACTAAGTAAGAATTTAATTTAACTTGTTTTGTCTCAGAAATATCTGAATTTTTTAAACAAAAAACATAAAATAATTAATATAATAATAATAAAACAAAAAATTTTTAAATAAAAAAACAAAAAAACAAAAAAGACATAGTAAAAAAAATCTTTTAAACAACGGCGAAAACTAATTCAAGCTATGGAAATTCAAATCACTGAATATTTTTTCATGTTAAGATACCCTAAGGAAGGATTTAACGAAAGTTCCACGAAAAGTTATTAAAAAGTTATTTTTCAGTTATTAAAAGTTACACTAACATAAAGAGGAGAAAAAAAATTATTTTTTATCATATAATTTCTATGTCAAATCAGAATATCAGATTTATTTTAATACATTTTTTGTCTCCAAGGAACTATATGAAATATTTCCCCGAGTTTTCTTTCATTATTTAAGATTATTTATAATTGGATGAAAAAAAGGCCTTTTAAAATATGCTTGGTTCAACTATTATTCAAATTCAATATTTATCCCTTTTTCGGTTGTGTACTTTACACCAAATGACAGCTCACGAATATTTTCTAAATGCGTATATGTTATAATTTTTTATGATTATTAGTTTCTTAGAAGGTCTACTATTAATATTAAATTGTAACTGAGTTATGGCTAGTGTAAAAAAAAAAATTGAAATCTACTACTGAAAATTTCAAGTTATCACATGAAACATGAATGAAAAAAAAAAAAAAACTGTAAACGTATGGATAAATCAAACGATCTAAACTATTTTTAAAAAGAGATCTTAATTCATATGTTTCAAAAATGCTTTGCATCGAATACCCTTTCACGCGGTAAGATCCACTCCATAGTACATCATATTCAGAAATACCAAGACCACTTCAAGACTACGTAATAACTGAGTCTAGAATGACATTTGGCAAAATCACAATTAAATTAGTCATCTAAAAGGGCAGTTCTTACAATGGCTATCAAAACACAGAGCCAGACGAACTACTATTATTCTATATTTTCTTTTATTTATATTTTGTTTTCTTCCTTCCATCTTGTGCTCATCCAATTGGTAAAATAATTTAGTGTTATAGGCACCTAGATATAGGATGGCTTTATGTTATGTTTCAAGATAGGTTACGTAGAGAAAAAGCCGAAAAAATCATCCCAATAAGAAATGGCAAACTGAAAATTAAACAGGTCTTTTTTATTCAAAGTGCCAAGAATTAAAAATATATTTGAGTTTCGTGGCCAATTTTTGAGAAATTTGAAATTTTATTCATTGCCTACGCGATTTCGAGCTTCACCCCCCACTAATCAAAACAACATCATATTTTCCCATGATAAAAAATTATTTTAAACAATTTCTAACTAAACAGGAATGAAATTATAAAATACAAAAGCAATATGTAACTAACAAATAATTAGCTGAAAGCAGCGAAAAGAAAACAAATGGAATTGTCATTATTAGAAATGAAATATTTAAAATTTATAATACAAAAATATAGAGACCATATAGAAAAGAAAAAAAATATTAAAATTTAGATATATAAAATAAGAAGAAAATTGTATATTCATGCTATTGCAACTTGCTGTTTGAGTAAATAGAATGCTCCTAATATATAAATTTTTAACAAACCTACAGCAAAATTTTGTACTTCTGGCATGATCGTCGTTTTGGCAAACTTGCGTCTTTTTCACCCGTTCATTTCCACAAAATCTAGTTTTCTCTTAGTTTCAACTCCCTTTGCAAAGAGATGGGCTGATCTGCACTCAACATATTCTTTCACAAGAACATTGCAAACTGTCGTAGATATTTCTTTCTAAGAAGCTTGTATTGTTTGATTTTATTTATTTTAAATATATGATTAATTAACAGAAAGTTACTTATCTCTTATTATCTTTGCACTCACTACCGTATGTTGTGTTATGACATTTTACAAGCCCTTTGACAGTTTTGTCAGCGACTTAAGCCGAGTAAGTGTCTCTTATTTTTTAAGTAGAACCAACTAGAGTCAAAATTACGACTTTGCTACTTCATGCCTCATATTCGCTTGCACAACTCCTTTTAACAGAAGGGTACATTCACACATCTCACATATAGAATACAGAAGAACAACCATGCCTGAATCGGGACTCGAATTAGAGACGAGGAATCCTCCTACCTTATGTACTTAGAGCTCTGAAATTAGGAAAATCTGTGTATCTTTGGTAGCAAAATAGAATTTAAATATTTATCGAAAGTATTTAATCATTTAACCGATTAATTTAGTTTAATTTTGATACCATATTAGCGCACCATCTAATAGCGAAATTTAAAAAAACTGATTTAAAAATGAATATAACAAAGAATCATAAATAAGAATATAAAAGTATAGAGAAAAATGCAATCCCCTTCTCCAACCTATTCGAGAAGACGCATCTTTTGGAGATATTGAATTGCAACTATATTCTTTGCACTCACTTGTGAAATTCGTATCGAATGGGATACTTTTAGATCGCATTTCAACATTTTCCTTCAGCTCATGGAGAGACATTTAAATTAGGTTCCCTGTAAAAAAACTTTTCCTTAGTTAAAAGCATCAACAAATATAATTATTCGCCTATTTTTTTTTATAAGCAAGCAATGACTTGACAATCAATATGATTACGATCGACAGGAAGGTCGGCCACATTATTTATGAAACAGTATTAAAATATTAAAAGGTGCTCTTAATGTTTTGGATTATTTTATGTAATTTATAATTTAATTTTTATTTTAAGTAATTGTATATGTTATAGGCTTTAAATGCTCTCTCAGATTCACTGTGATGCTCCTCATATGGTATATTAATTTTTTCAATAAAATCTATTAACAGTCTATGAAATCATAAAAATGTTAAAATGTATTTCTTTCCACCATAAATATCTGGCAGTACACATTTTTAGAACCAGGAAATAAGTGGAACTCAATTATAAAATTTCATATTTACTTTCATGAAATGAATAATGTTAAGTTAAAATGTTTGAAAAGACATCATTAATAAATAATTTTGGAACTGATCTTAAATAAAATTTTATTTATGAATTTTTTTATCTTTATTATAATGTCGAAACTAATCTAAATAAAAATATTTTACTACACTTTAATTTATACGCTAATAATTAATTTTAACAGAAACAAATAAAAATCATTTTGAAGGTCCTTAAGTGGATTTGAGGATCGAAATTGCTAATGATAAAACAATAGTTGATATTTATGATAAAAGAGACGAATTCTGCTTTAAAATAATTAAACTCTGTAATTATCACTCTAATCTTAACTCTAAAATTTTCAAAAATTTAATTTTCTGAGAATTTAATAAAATTAAAACAATTTGTATTGATAAAATTTCTTTTATAAAAGCAACAAATAGTTTTATTAAAAATTTAAACAATAGTGATTTTCCCAAAAACTACTGCTATATCAATATCTTAATAAAAAAAGAAATGATGAAATATTAGTGAAATATATGGCGCTCAGGAACTACATTTATCTCTTTTTTTCTCTGTATTATAATTGGAATGGCAGTTGGGGTGTGTGTGAAATTTCTTCTCCTGTTGCTGGTAAGTTCTTTCTCTTTTTGTTTTCTTAATTAATTTTGTGGTTCGTGGTAATTTTTGGTTGAATATTTTTATGTAGTATTATTTTATATATTTTTGTTTTACTTGGTGATATTTTTAATGTTGCTTTATTTTTTGTGTTTTTTTCTGTTAAAATTGCTATGTCTCTTTTGCCTTAATTTTCTGGGGGTCACGAGGGGTCAATGCTTTTGGAGATTACCCAATGCCCTTTTTTGCTTGGCTTATTTTGCTAATTTATATATATATATGCATATATCCACCTACTTATTAAATCCACTATGAGATGACACCTCTATCGCGAAACAAAATTTCATTAAATTAATCATAAACTATCCAATAAACTACAAATTTTTTAAATTAATGTTTTTTATCCAGAATTTCAATTCTCAATAGCCTAAAGAGTAACGGTAAAACATTTTTATAAAATTTAATCCCTACAAACACGTAACATTCAAGATAAATAAATATAGTGAAATTTATGTAAATTTTAGACAGTATCTTTAATATTTGCTTACACTGAGTGCAAAATTCAGTTATTTTGCCTTCTGCAAAGCATCCCCTAATCATTTTCGTCTCGAAATCCTTCGATTCCTGGGAGTCAATTTAAGGGCAAATCCATTGACGGGTTTGCGGCAAGAGAAATGTTAATTGCGGCTGTGAGAGGATTACTTAGCCCACTCTCAATGGAACTCCCCTGATTAGCATGCAATTTACTACCGCATTAAGTCTGTTGTTATTCGGAAGGAATCCATTTACTGGAGCTTCTGTATATTTTTAAGACGGTTTCGAGTGCTGCTGCAAACGGCAATCATTCCGCTAGTGGTTTGTAATTAGTACGAGGGCACTGAAATTCATTGTAATATGAATCTAGATTGAAGTACGATGGTAAAAGATAAAATTGATCCTTTTTGAAGTGAAAGTGTTGTACCGAAAATACTGCTCATATTGATCCAACATTACTTTGTTTTCAAATTTAATATTTAGAGCGATGAGTTAATGATGATATATCAAGACAAACACGATGTTCATTATTGGAGTTATTTGATATTACATCATCCATTTACCTTAAAATTTTATGAAGTCTTGATTAATTTGCGAAAATTTGATTTAATAATTTGTTATGGTCGAATAGCGAGCATAATCCGTTATTAAAATTATGTTAGTTAGGATATAATGCGTGCAATAGTGATGTTTGAGTTGGAATTTTTCGCTAACTGATGATAATTTTTCTTTGGAATTTTTGGGAATTTTCATTAATGCATGGCTATTTGATTTAATATTTTGATAAGTGGTGAATGGACGTTGTTCTTGGAAGGAAAATGTAAAGTATTACTATTAATCCAATAATCAATTTGACTTTTATTTTTACGGATTTTTATTTGAATCATTCTTGCATGTTTAGAATAAATAATATTATTTTTATTTAATTCGTTATATAAATAATATCCGTTTAAAATTAATTAAAAAATAATTGGTTATTGTTTCCTTCAATATTTATATATATTTGTCTAACACAATTTTGATTACCAATTTACTATTGACTAATGCAAATAATTCGTTCCAAGACCATAGTCGTTATCTTCAAATTATTTATTAATATCGATAGTTAATATATATCAATAACTTTACAATATTGTTTATGAATGTTAGATAATCGTCAACTCTTAATTTTCTAGTTAACCAATTGACCTTAGAGTTTTTTTTTTTCTGAATTTTAAAATATTTTCTCTTAGGAAAAAACCGAAAAATAATAAATTATGATATACAGTAATGTGAATATTTTGCCAACCACTGTTTCCTATGTACTTTTTGTTTTTTATATTTCTTCTGCTTTTTCATAAAGAAAAGTTTTTAGCAGATGAGTATTTGAGATAAACAATCAAGGCAAAGGAAAAAGCTAGCGTCAAAGGAATCCACAGAGAAAATATCTGACAAAGTTGCCAAATTGAGAAAAATATTCATCTGTGAAAAAAATAAATTCCCAAGTGTGATTTTCCCCTTATCTGAATCTTATTCTCAAATGAAGCTTCTTTCTCCACCAATGTGACTGATGATTCAAAGCAAACTTGGAAACTCCTAGTGAGTCATGTCAATGAAAATCCTGTAAATTAACAAGGAGATAGTAATGTGTACGTGATGTGCCACAAAGATCCACTGACCATTAAAAAAAGGGTTGCTAAAATATGCTAGTGAGGTGCATTTACAATAAAATGCTGACTTTCTCCTCATATTTGTTGTCCTATATACCTTTAAATTTATTATGGACAGTATATTTCCTGAAGTGTCATGTGATATAGATTCCTTACTTTTCTAAATATTTTGAAATGAATATTTGCCTTTTTGACCATCTGGACCGTAGTTTTGAGAGTTGTTTCTGAATTTGATTCATAATGGTTTCATTTTTTCCTTTCGAGTCGCATTTTCGGATTTTCTCCTTTTTCCCTTTTAGTCAATCGTATCTCTATCATATATAATTCTTAGAAATGTTTATTCATTTCTCACAAGAAGAATTATGTTTCCCAATTTTTTTACTGTTAACTAACCTAATTAGATCTTAGGCCTTTTATTTGAATAACTTTATTGATTTTTGAAAATTTAAAAATAAACTAACTACAATGTAATTACTGCAATATTTATTTCTGTCTCTGAAACAAAACTCTACTTTTAATTTTAACAGCAATTACTGAACATAATTCGTTGTAATGATATTCGTCTCCCTAATTATTTGTCAATCGTCATCTAAGATTAGAGATTTAAGCTTTAATTTTTTTAGAAATCAAAGAATAAATAAGTTATTGGATAATTTCGAGCATATACTCTTAATATCTGTTATGAAGTGAGAACATAATGTTGTTTTGATTTGAGGTTCTTGAAGCATAAAAATGCGTAGGCAACAAATTGAAGCCCAGATTCACGTAGGCAATAAATAAAGCCTTTATTCCCGTGTTGCCATTACATTAGCAAAAATTAAAAAATAAATCAACTATCATTTTAAATTAAGTGTATAAAAGTGTAATTTTCAGAACCGGTCTGTATAAAGTTAAAAATTTTTTAAATACGATATTGTTTAAAAAATATAAAAAAAGGGAAAAGTTTTCTATGATCTTTTATAATATATATATCTATACTTATAATGAAGCTAAATGTGTGTGCATGTTGGTGCCCTACATGCCAGACAATTGAGCCTACAACTAACAAATTTTGCACATGTATACCTTGGGAGTCGGGAATGTGCACCTTGCAGCCTTTTTTTGAATTTTTAATTAAAATTTAAATTAATTAAAAATTAAAAGAAATTTTGATGTTTTTCTGATATAACTTTTGAAAAGATTATAGCACACATGTTTTTCCTAAAAATAAAATGCAAATAAAAGTTTTTTGGAAATTTTACAGTATTATTAACTAAATAAATTAACTTTATTTAAGGCAAATGTGTTTTGAGATACATCTTTTCAATTCAAGGTTCAAAGGCTAATTTGTGAAACTTTAATAATAGAAATACATCTATAAAGCGGGTATAAATGAAGCAAATAATTACATTGTACGTAGCATAAGTCTATAAATATTTTAATAAATGAAGAAAGTTTAACTTTTATGTAGATCCTCTGCTCTGTGAATCTTATTTAACAAGATGTTTTTCAGACACTTATATTTTAAACTAGCTGCCTTTGGCAACCAGCTGATTCGCCAACCTTACTGCTATTTAAAATTAACGTTAAAATGATGTTACATTAATATTTAAAATGACGTTATATAAATTTAAATACTTTATGTAACGTCGTTGTCAATTAATACTTTATGTAACTTGTATTTTAATAGCTACTTCATCAAAATATTTTTAAGGTTCAGATTTTGGTAGTCATATAATTCACTCATAAACGCCTTAAGCCCGTAATGTACTATATATTTCTCTAATTGTCTGCCAGCTTTCGCAAAATTGTAACTTTAAATTAAAGTGGAAATGATTAAAATACAAATTGACAGAATTTTTTTTTACAGAAACCAACCATTCCTTTTAAATATGAAGAGAATAATTATGTGTACTACTGAATAATTTCAATATTTTATGTAATATTTCCAGAATTATTCAACAAAGATTCCTCATAAAATTCAATTTTACTTTTAAAAAGATTTAAAGAATGCAAATAATAATATTTTATTTTATTTTTGTCTATAAACATAATTAAAAAAATTATTCTATCTAAATTTTATACATCTTTTAGTTCTAAAGAATCATTTTTTATGAAATATTCTTGACACTTCAAATTTCAAATAAATAATTGAAAGATTCTATCTTCTACTATCGAATTCGATCGACTTGTGAAATTTCAAATAGATATGTTTGGAACATTCAACATTTGCATTTTTAGGCCAATCAGTCTTGAGAAATCCTGGATGTTGATTGGAGTATCTATCATCTTCAGAATTGTCGATGAAATGCTTTAAAATTACACTTTTTTTATTGAATAGTGATCTTCAAATATTCATAAATGTCAGTTTTAGAGACTGAGTTGATTGAAGTTTACTTCTTTTTATTTAAAAGCTAAATACTCTTCATTTTTTCAAAGCATTTACAGATTCATGTTACATACTATGTATAATATTGTAAAAGTCACAAAATGTTTTCTTTATATTTATTTTTAGAAAAAACATCTTTCATATTTATTTCATTTCATGCAGACACGGGCTGAAAATTACATTTTTATATGTTTAATTTGAAATAATTATTTATTTATTAATTTTAGTTTTTATCAATCTGATAGCAACGTACTGATAAAAGATGATTTTTTCCCTTTGAGATTACATGCTCGTTTAGATCAAATTTTATTATTTTGTCCAAAATATATTGTTAAAAAAATAGTTAAAATATTTCTTTAAAAATTCGTTACAAATAGAAACTTAATTTATATGTTAAAATACTGATACCATTAGAAAACTAATTTTTTAATCTTTAATTTGATGTAAAAGTTTTCTTTGGGCGATAATATTTTCAGAAGTTATAGCGGCATTTCAGAAGTTTCGCTTGATTTTTGATTAATTCAGATTCTGAATAAAAACTCGAAAAACAGGCACCTAGGTGCACATTCCGGACCTCCAAAATATACATGTACTAAATTTAGTAGCTGTAGGTCCAACGGTCTGGCCTGTAGGCGCCAACCCATACACAGACACATTGAGCTTTATTATAAGTATTGATAAAAAGCAATAAACTTCAATCAACTTATTCTTTGATACTGAGTGATTTATATATGTTTGAATAATCATTATTCAATAAAAGAGGGGAAACTGAGAAATTTTTGTTGAATAATTCTTCAGATGTTATATAAATTATGAAAATTATTCTGTAGTACACAGAAGACTCAAATGCTGATGGATTCTGTTTTAAATATTGACATTAAAAAAGATGAATAGTTTCAGTAAAATTTTTTTATATTAATTGCAGCTTTAATCATCTTTTTGATTCAAATATGAAATTTTGAGCGGAAGCTAATAAATAATTAGAGAAACATATAGCACATTACTGGCTTACGGCCTTTATAAATGCATGAATGAATTACATAACTGTCAAAATTTGAACCTTTATAATATTTTGATGAAATAACTATTAAAAGACAAGTTATATAAAGTATTTAACTGACCATTTTAAAGAGTATTATGGTTGACGAACCGGCTGGCTGCCAAAGGCGGCTAGTTTATAATAAAACCTGAATGTGCGTATGCGTGTGTGTAGGCGGTCAACATGATAGACCGTTTGATCTTCAGCAACCAAATTTGGCAAATGCATACCTTGGAGGTTTTGAATGCACACATTGGAGCTCTATTCTTAAATCTTTAATTAGAGTTTTAACTAATTAAAAATTAGGCGAAATTTAGACGTCTTTTCGCTAGAGCTTCTAAAAATATTACAGCATAAAAATCAATTTTTACATCCTATTGAAGTTCAAAAAATAATCGTTTCAATGATTCTAATGCTTTAACCTATAAATTAAATTTCTATTCTTAATGAATTTTTTAAAAAAATTTAATCATATATCATATTATTAAAAAGAAATATTAAAATATCATTAAAATAAAATTTAAGCTGCATGAACACATTACGGTTGAGTTGAAAAAAAAAAACTTTTATCAATATGTTGCCATCACATTGAGAAAATCTGAAATTTAAAAAAAAGTAAGTTAAATATTACTGCAAATAAAACTTGGAAAAAAATTTTCAGTGCATGGCTATATGAAATAGAAAAAAATCTGAAATGTGATATTTTTAAAAGTAATTAATAATTCCTAAAAGCTCACGCATGCGCCTTACGACTTATATTTTAAATTGGTTTTTCGCTTTTGAAATTTTTCTTGATTGGTAAAAAAGTTTTGGAGCTCTCGTCAATATCGAAAGAAAAGAAAAAAAGAAATCGTACTTTTTAAAAGTAGAAGCATCACGTGATAAAAAATGTTCTGACATGATAACTTGAAATTTGTGATAGGAGATTTCTTTTCTTTTTTTTTTTTTGTTATTATATCTTTTTTTTTCATATTTAGTATCAATTGAAGAAAAATTCTTTCAGATTTGATATTTGTTATGATAAATTAACTAATTATTATTTATTCAAATACGTTTATTAATTAATCTTTAGTTACAACTGAATTTCATAATAATTTAAATGTGTAATGCTAATAATGTAACGCTAAGTTATTTGGTAAGCGTTTTTATTTCCATTTATAGGCTTCTTATGAATATTTCAAAGCGTAACACTGAGTATTTGGAAATCCTTTTTTAAGTGATTTTCGATAACCATTTAGTAGAAAACACCGATATATAACAATAGCAGCCCTAGAATTAGATTTAAACTGGAAACTTGGGAAAATATCAAGATGGCTCTTGCATGGATAATTCTACCACTAAAAATTCTATCAAATATATTTTTTTCCAATGTAAAAAATATACTGGTAAAAAGAGATTTTTATTTTTAATGTTTTAATGTAATCTATGTCACTGAGATATTGTTTAATTCATAATTTATCCATTGGGCACATTTTAATTTTTAAAAAAATTCACACAAAAAAAACTATTTTTAAAAATAATTTTCATTAATCATATGCAGCTATTCGCAACACACATTTTTTTATAAAAATTATGCATTTTGAGGTTAAAAATAAAAAAATTAGCGTTTTATTTCAGATAGCAATTATATATATATCAATAAAACAGGATTTTGTTTTCAGAATTAAAACATCGATTATATGTTAGCGAATAGAAGTAATTAAAAAAAAAATGCTCGATAACAAACATTGACTTACCATTGAATTTGATTGGGGTTTTTTATTTCTGGGAATTTAAAACAAATCTAAAAGCCGCAAGAATTTGCTGAAAATTTCAAAAAATAGAATTCAAATTGAATTTAGTTAATAAGAATTTTTACTTTATCTGAATCCTTGAAAAAGTGATTAAACGTTTATTCAGCAGTTCATGAATTGTATAACTGTTGGACATCTTTGATGATGGATTGTTATAGGAGAACAATGCCCCTTAGTGGATCATTTTTGTGGACCTTAAAATTAATTAGCAGAAGAACACAGAGAGGTCATTTAGCTCCTACCAATTTGACAGAAAAGAAACGATTTCCTTCACAAAGACAGCAACGCAGTAGAATGGTAGGTAGTACAACGCTGTGTCGAGCAACATAATGCCTCTTCAAATCTTCTGCTGTTTGAATAGACTGTCTCTATTGTTTTAAAGTAAGTTTAACCAGAAACATATTAAATAATGGGATATTAGGCATGGGTAATTTAATTTATTACAGGAAAAGTAATGAAAACCAATTATTTAAGTAGTTAAATATTTTAATTAACCCTATTGCAATAATATCATGCGCCTAAAATACCTTTTATTTCAATATGAACTTCATTATATAGGGTACTTTGAAATATTTTGATTAAATTAAGGTTGTATTGATATCCTATTTTGCTGATACAACCGGTAATTAATTCGTTTCCCGTTGGAATGATACTAGATACTCAATGGATATCGATTCTAGCAAATGTGCCAAGACTGATAACGGAACTGGAATTTTATTTCTTTAGAAGAAGTTGATGACGATGTGCCGGTGCCTAGGTTTTGACAGTGATTGACAGATGGATTAAAAGAAGAAAAGATAAAGGCTTTGTTGATATCGTTAGCATAGGCGAAGGCGGAGATTCTTCATTGGCATGTGCATCGTTACATAGTTAAGAAAAAATAATGACTGTGTAAATTGTCTTTATTTATGAAGAAACATCGCATATGCTAGTAGCGATGCGGTGAATTAGGCTATATAGACTTTTTGTGTTAAATTAATATAGTATATAATGCATTTCCACAAGATCAGAAACGATTAAGATAAAAAAGATTACCGATCGGTGTCAGTCTAATAAAAAACTGATATCAAGTACTTAATATTCTTAGTTTTATCAAATTTGTGTACCTGATGCAAAAAATAGGGCTGATTTAGTATTACCAAAACCTATAGTAAATAATAAAGAGTGGTAAAGCAAACAGAAGGAGAATCGTTTGTCTGCTAAAGCATAAAAATATGGAAGAAAAGAATAAGCACTCGATTAGATTAAATTAATACTCATTCTAAGCACATAGAAATGTAATTTCTATGCTTTATTTTTACACGAGTCTATATGAATTGAAATAAATATAAAACATTACATTTTCTTAATACATATAATATACAGGGTGTCCTGTAAATATTGAAAAAACTTAAAGGGGAGGTAGGGCACATCACAAGGATTCAGATTTGCATAGCAAAACGTGGTCAGAAACGTTACGGGAAAATAGAATGACATGTGCAAGAAATGAAGGGACACAAGATTGAGATAATTTGAAATGTTCATTGGTGAAAGGTATTATATGTCCTGTGATACATGATATTTGAAAATGTAACAAAAGAGATTTCCGCCATTATTAGCGATGCATGCGTTACATCGTCGGACGATAGACTGGCGAACTTTCTCAAATACACGCAAATTTTGTTGGATATCAGCAGCACAGACGATTCTTGCAACCAGATCCATTTCTTAATCCTCAGGTGTTGCGTACACAGCATTTTCAATGCACCCCAAAGAAAAAAAATGGATATTGTTTAAATCAGGAGAGCATATTGGCCAGGAAAACAGTCTACCATGCCCAATATATCGGTTACCAAACACCTGATTCACATGTTCACGAACATATCTTCGATAATGGGGAGGTGCCTCATCATATTAAACCACATATGTCTGATATGTTGTAGTATAGGGTCAAGTAATATTGGTAGAACATCTTGCAAAAAGATGAGATATTGTGCAGATATAGCGGCAATGACAACAAATAAGGTTCGACTAAGACGTCACCAACCAAGCCAGCCCAAATATTCACTGAAAAGCGATACTGGGCAGCATTTAGTCTTATGATGTGGGGATTCTCGCCAGTCCATGAATGCGCATTGTGATAGTTGAGTATTCTATCTTGCATTAAGAACGATTCATCCGTTATTAAAACAGGATTCGAAATTAGCATTTGCGGTGAGCAGTAACAGTACGCTTTGCAGATGGTATGGGTGTAAGCTTTCACGTTTCAAAACCTGATGAAGACTATCCGGAGATCCTCCAGTGGCTGTATCGACGGCTCGTACGCTGGCACTCTGATTCCTTTTAATTGTATTCCATCCTGGGAGTTAAAGTTACTCATGGCCTGCCATCACTATGTCTATTACCTCGTAAGAACCCATATTCACACAAATTGAGAGGCAAATTGATGAAAATCCGATGGTCCGGTGCATCTATCTGTGAATACCTTTCCCGATATAACCTTTCAGCCGCTCTTGCATTTCCTTCTGCCAATCCATAAATAAGGTGCATATCTACCGTGTTCAAAAAACGTTCCATACTCCTCTGCGGGCATCGCAGTTCAAATGACTGAGGAGTAATGATGCAATTCACGGAGTGCCTAGCCCATCAAGTGCAGTCTTAATCTCCGGTAGATGACAAATTAAAGAAGGACCTGAGAGTCAATATTTAACGAAACCATTTTTGATTTGATCTGAAAATAAGCAAATGAAGAAAACTGAGGCACAAATGAGGGGAAAACTGAATCGTCTGCCGTGGTTAGGGGAGCGGGTGAATCGTAGCCCAATCAGGAGGAGTAAGATCAGGGAGTGAACCAGTGCGGGCCAATCAAAATGTAGCTATTGGAAGATGGGTAAAGGGACTTGGGATAGCTATTCCATTAGTGCATTAAGAATGATAAGTTTCTATTCTTCGATTTCTTTTGCTGTCTTGGCTAATTTTGCAGCCTTCAGGAGATCTGGGAATTCATTAAGAATGCTTTTGATTTCCTTGGGGGCTTAGAGCACATCTCTCATATTATAAATTTCTTCAGCTGTACCTTCTTCCAAGGCTGGATTCGAGCTTGTTTCTTGAGGTGGGATTCAATGATTTTTAAACTTAGTCGAGGGTTTGGGAGGATTGGTCTTTTGTTCAAGAAAAGATGTTTTGATAACTTTGGCATATGTGCGTTTTCCTGATATGTAAAGCTTTGGGAATTTTCGACAATCTTTCCATGCTGCGAGGTGTCCTCTTGCATAGCAGTTGATGCAGACTGGGTCAGAGATTATCTCTTTGATTTCACATTCTCTGGTTGGGTAGGGGCCTCCACATTTTATGCATTTAGGGGTCATTTTGCAGTTCCGAGTAGAGTGAAAAATCCATAACAGTTGCAGCATATTGTAGCTGCAGGTCTCATTTTGTAAGATTCGATTTTAATTTTCAGATGCAACAGGTTCGTCTCTTGAATGCAACAGGTCTCGCCCTCTCTTCTTCGTTGTAGATGCTTTGTGTGTTTGTTAATTTCTTGATTTCGATGATAAAAATAGGGAACTATAGGGGTTTTCTCTATAATTTTTGAGTTGTGAAATTCTTATAACTTCATATCTTTTCTCTTGAAGTTCAGACTTGATTTCGTCTTTATCAGAATTTCCGGGGAATCTCTTAATAATAACTTTGAGAGGTCTTACTTCGTTACTTTCAGATAAGTAAAATTCTTCATTTGAGTCTTCCAAGAATTTAATGTTTGGATTTCTTTCCTCATTTGTGGCCGGTTGAATGGAAATGTGGTTGATAAATCTATTAACTGCATCAGGAAACGCTTGATGTAATTTTTGAAGAGTTAAATTATAGTGTTCTGAAAGTTTTAAGTTGATAACAGGTACATTATTTCTTTCTTCTTTATCGTCTGAAGGAAGGGTATTAAACTTGTTATTCTTGGGGAGCAGAGTTTTCTCTCTTTATATCTTAGAGTTTTTAGTAGCTTTTCTTGGCGAGACGACTTTAAATCCGTCATTCGAAATCAACCTTTTGTCTCTCAAGTCAAAAATGTCAAATGAATTTTTCCTCTTCCTTTTTGGAGTATTCTCGAGTGAATTAACTAGTTCCATCCTATCGTCAGATTGAACATTGTGAAATTAATAGTTAGTAACTGAGCAAGGGTTGAGAAAAGTGATGTCATCCAGTAAGTTTCCTTTTTCAGACTGAAGTGCTTTGAGTTTATTGAGCTCATCCGAATAAAAATAGTAATAGGTCTGATTATTTTGTTCTAGATTTGAGATAAAGAATTTAATCTCCACTTTCTTTAATTTGAAGGATACTGTTTTTAAGTCGCATATGCCTTGTTCGTTGTTAGAATGATATGAGTTGTTGGGTAGAAGACAGAGCTCAATTGCTGCAGTTTCAGTGCCCACACTGGTACTGCACAATTTCCTAAATTTATTCAACCTAGGGGAATTCTTGCTGCCGGAAGAAGCTCAGCTAGAGATAAAACATTCAGAACAACCGTCCCCTTCCATGGCTGGGACCCGAACTTTGAAATGTTCGAACGAAATGTAACTGAAAAAAATGACTTCAAACGACTGAGGGATTGCGGGTATTCTTCCTTATATGCTGCTATGAACAACGCCCCCTAGAGCTGAATGAAGGCGTTTCGAACCACTGGTTGCTATGCAAATCTGAATCCTTGCGATTTCCCCTACCTTCCCTTAAAGTTTGTCCCAATATTTATGGGACACCTTGTATAATTAATATAAAGAATGATATTTGTGTTAGGAAAAAAACGTTTTGGTACTTTAAAAATATTTATATTATTCATTAGGAGGTTCCGAGTCCCCTCTCGGTTTCGTTAGCAAACCAATGTTGTCCTATAAACATGTATACACTCAGGTTGGGGGGCAATTTCTGAGAGATTGATTTCATCGCTTCATGCAACAAAAATAAATGGAAAGAAACTGTTTAAAAAATTTTATGAACAAGAAAAACTCAATTCCAAATAAAAGTAGAAATATTTTAATATTAATTAACGTCAGAAAAAATCTCATCATAATTATAATTTTTTCTGCAGAACTGAAGAATTGAGACTTGAAATTAAAAAAATGTTAACAAATAAAATTTAAAAAATGTTAAGAGACATAAATATAATATCTCCCTTTGCTTAAATTTTACAAACATATTGCTTACTTTTAAGACCATATTTAAATAGAATATTCTTAATGCTGCCAACTCTAAGCTGAATTTTATTTCCAGCTAGATACTATTTTTATTATAAAGCTTTTGACAAAATTGTGAAAAACCAAACGAATTTTTGTATTTCGATCTCTTTGTCGAGGTCAAAAGTATTTATAATGAATTTATGGAGACTTTAACTTTTTGGCATACAATCTCGGATTGGGAATTGATTGAATAATGTTCAATACGTACAGTAAAAGCTCCTTATTCGCACTTCCTTCATTCGCGTTTTCACTATTCGCGGATTTAAAAAATGCGACCCAATTCCTATATTCGCGGCTAAAAATTTTTTGATTCGTGGATCTAATAAGTACCTACATCATAATAAAAGGATTCTAACCCAATATCCTTTGCAAATGCTGTCAAATGGACTAATCAAAAAAGTAAAATAGATCTTATTACAACTTTATCTAAAGTATATTGTTAAATGCAAACTGCAAATATAAACGAAATCGTGAATGGAATGGGACGAGATGGGTTCGAACAGATAGAATCAAGTGACATACAGGAATTGCTTGAATCGCAAGATGGAGATCTTACTGAAACCTACTTGGAGGAAATGTTAAATTCACAGCCCATTGAAGAAGAGACTTTCACAAGCACTGGAAACGTGACATTTCATTTGAAAAATCTTAGTGAAGGTTTAAGAATGGCAAATGATCTTTGCGATTTCTTTATGAACATCCATGGAACGAAGTCTTATTTCTTAGAGGCAAATTGCTAATGCCACTGCTGCGTATCAGTCTGAATGGAAGGAGTTTTAAAAACTGCCAAGCAAGAGAAAATAACAAAATTCTTCAAACCATTGCCCAAGCCTTAAGATAATGAATCAAAATGTTCAAAAACTTCAATTTGGCACAAAAGAAGTAAGCAGAAAACTTCGATATTGTTTATAATCTTCATTAGATCAAAGTATGAGGACATTCAAATTAGGACTTAACATTAACCATAAGGACTATCAGTTTTGACAGGCATGTGTTTTTTCTTCCTTTGGTTACACTGTAAGAACAAAATACACAAATATTCGCTTCGATTCAATGAAAGTTCAGTAGACATTCTGTTAGTGGCTGCTTGTAAGACTGAAATGTAGGCAGTTCATTTAAGCTTTCGATAAAATGTCTACTCGGCAGTCTACCAGTGGTCGTTTGTAAGAGGCAGATGTATGAAGCTTCATTTCAGCTCGGTGAAAAGTCTGATAAGCAATCTGCCAGCTGTCGCCTACATGTGCGAAATATATGAAGCTACATTTCAGTTCTATGAAAAGTCTTATAGATAGCTTTCCAGTAGTCACTAGTACTAATGAGTTACATGCAGGTTCACTTCAATTCAATGAAAAATCTGGTAAGCAACCTTTTTGGTCAGCCACTGGAGATGTACATAAGATATCTGAGATCTTTGTTAAACCATACCAATCCTCGCAAGTCGCAGCAATTATTGTATTAGAGTTGTTAATCTACTTTAGAATTGTTATTTTAGAAAATTGAGATACCTTAAATGGATTGATTCTTTCTTTTATTTTTATATGCTTTTTTTACATCGTATTGTTAATATACTTCTTAAATATCTTTACCCCACTCACAATGCATCGTAAAATCTATTTACACATTTTTACCTACACCATCTATTTATATATTATAGTAGTAACTACTATTGAACTTAGTTTGCTCTTAAGTTTTCCTCCAATCGATGACGGGACGTACTTCCCATGGATAAGGTTGGGGTGAATATTACATTTTTTACTGAATCTGGCATTGCGATACAGTGGAATGTTTTAATTGGAGCATAATTAATTCATCAATCATAATTTCAATGAGGGTTCTTTTTCTCATGAGAGTTCTTTTACTTAAAATCTGTGGGGAGGAATACTTCATAATTGAAGATGAGAAGCTTCAGGATGGTGTTGGTTCTCTCCACTCTGGTGGGAAAGGTGGAAGTCTGACTCCTACCATCGATGACTTCCTTAGAGAAGGGCTGTATCGTGGTCGATGATGCCCTTAGGACTCAAATACAGTGCCAGCCAGTGTTGCTGTAATCCGGTCTGATCATTCAGATTTTTCTGTGTGCCATCCAGCGGGTTGGAGTACCTGGTTTACCGTTACTCTTAAGTTTGAAAAAGACAAATAAAGACTAGAAGAATGAAAATGTTCAATTAATCTATTAAAAGATGGAGATGAGATAAAATTTGGTACATCGTAAAAAATCGCTGTTAAAAAGAAATTATTTATTTTTTTTGTTGTTGAAAAATTGCTGAAATAACTTGATCTTATACTTTCCAAAAATTCTATTAAGAAACAATCAGTACAAAAGCATCTTACTTAAAAAAATTTGAAACTAAAAGTTATTCAATTTTTTACTTTTTTAAACACTTTATTTCAAGTAAAGCCGAGCTCATTTTGATATATATTCTAAATTTAACGCAATACATTAAATTAAATTTTTTATTAGCAAATATTCTATAAATTTCAGTGTGAATGAATGCATAAAGAAATCAGTAGCTATCTGATGCAAAAGACAGGATTATAGAACTGGTATATATACATGCTGGTATTCATATTTATGAAGTTAATAATCTTTTATGAATTGTCTACTATTTTATTCACGACTCTATTCTTTAACATATTCCTTTATTCTTTCAGAGAAAATTAATCGAATTAAGGAATAAAAAGCTTTCGCCAATCTTGTTTATCATGATTTCTAAAAGAAATCTATTTGAGAACGAAAGCAAGTCTTGAAGCTCCCGCTATAGAAAGCCGTATTTTTTACTTACATTAAGTGCTATAAAAATTTTAACTCGATTTGCTTTCGGCGTTTCGTCTTGTTGTCATGATAAGAAAAATTTTTATTCGCGCAAATTCAGAGGGTTTTTTTTCCCTTCAAATTTCTACGCTGATTTAGGAGTCCTGTTTTCACCAATTTGATTTGTATAGATTGCGTACTTTATGGTAAGGCTTCAAAGAACGTTTTGTATAATATTTCTATTCCGTTTTAACTTGTAACTAAGAAATAAAAACCGCCAAAAATATTGAATAGAAGTTTAGATATTTTTTGCTGATGTGAATCAAATTAATTGCCAGTTTGATGGGTAAAAACTTTTTTAATATTGAATTGAATTAGCTAATAAATTTTCAAATTTCAATTTTTTCACTACTTATGACAAAATTTAGTTGATATGACGTAGATTCTTTCGATTATTTTTAATTATTATTATCATAATAAAAGCGTAAACCTACACAAGAACTCACTAATCATAATGTAAGTACTTTGATTGGAGATTCTTACCCCCCCCCATACACACACACACACACACACACACACACACACACACACACACACACACACACACATATATATATATATATCCAGTTTTTTTTTACTTTTTTTACTGAAGTTTTTTTTACTCCAATTTACTCTGAAATAATTTATGTTATTGATTACAATTTTTTAAAAGTTTATCTTTCGGAACACCGAATATTTTTAGATTATTTTATTGTGCACCAATGTAATGCAAGGCCTTATTTGGCGTTACATGTTTATTACATAAAATGCTAGAAATTTTTTTTGGAAAACACCTCCTGCTGGTAATAAATTTTTCAAAGAAATGCATGTTATTATGATATACAGATTAAGATATATCCAAGCATATCGAACGAATTAAAAAAAATTTCTACAAGAAAACAAGCATTAGAATGAAGCGAATATAAGTTTTTAAAAGTTTGTGATTCATATCTTTATAATATTATTAAATTTTATTAAAAATTAATGCTAAATTCAAATTTATAAGAACAGTAAATATAAAAAGGAATATTTAATATGAATGTATTTTTGTCCCTTTTATTGTTAATGCTTATTACATGAAAATGTTGCTTTCTTGCCAATTAGTGTCATCTCTAAAAAGAGAGATTTACAGGAATTCTTAAAGCATGTTAAGTTAATGATAGTTCAATTGCATATAAATAAATTGCCTGGCTATTCAAATAAAATCAAAGATTTCGGAACGATTTCATTTACTTTTCTATCATGAGCAAGTAAAATGAATTTTAAAAAATGGAGATATTATTTAATTTTTAACTGTTACAAACTAATGCTAAAAGATCACCAAACTATTTTTGTTCTGTTATGCTAAATTTTTTGAATGCATTAAAGTAATGCTCAAAACATATCTTAAAAGAAGTAATTATACGAATTGGAAATTTAAATTTAAATTTTGTTAAAAAAAATTTGAAACATGTTGTTGATTTTATTTTATTTATTTATTTTTTTTTTGTAGCAACGTCAAAGTGCTTTTGTGTTTTATAAAAACTTATACTTTAATAAATAATCAGAAATTAAAATGCTATTTTTTAATTTAAATAGGGATTTTTTTAAAAAAATTCTCTGAGTAAATTGAATGCCCTTTTGTCTCAAAGTGTCGAAAGTTTTTACCTCAAAATAACTGATATTGTGAAGGCGGTTCTATTAACTTCCATTCTATTATGAACAAAATATAACTTTGATGGTTTAAAAAATAAACATATGACGTTATATATGAAACTTAATACTAATATTTCAAATATTTATATTCGAAGTATTTAATTTATCATTCATGCTCTGAGATATCTTTTTTTTTTATTTTGAATGTTGGAGATAAAGATATCTAGGAATGATTCGAAACTTTTGAGAGTAAAACTTGTTATTTTAAATCTGAATAACACTTTATTGCAATTCATTTGGCAATTGAGACAAAGAAACACTCCAAACTCACTTTTTTATCTAATAAAACAATTTTCAATTCAATAGGATGCATGTGTGTGATGAAATTGTTTTAAAGAATGCAATATTGATATGAAAACAAGACACCGAAATAAGTTCTCGTGCCAATTTCTGCTCTTGTTTGCAAAGTTCAATGTCCGCACAATATTTCTCGGCCTATTTGGCCTATCTTTCTGCTGCCTGCGCGCATGTTCTTTATGAAAGAAAAAAAAATGGAAAAAAGTAATAATAAAGAAAGAACAAAAAGACAACTTGTCTCTGACGTCATCGCTTTCCCGCCTTTGGATATCGTGTTCAGCTGGCAGCGTCGATCACAATGTTCGATCGGTGCTGCGCCCGGAAGAATGCGAAATGTCTACGCACGGACAGAAGAAAGCGAACATCTCAACTCCATCAGGGGCACTATTTTCTGTAAAATAAAAATCTATGCACGAAACGTGCTTCGGTCCTTAATACCACCCCAGGGTATTCCAGCGAGGGGATACGCGAGGGAATTTTCATCAACGACGGGATTACCATAATCCGTTCTCTAGTCCTACGCGCTCCAAAATTACGCAACGATACAAAATCGATGATTCGCGCGTGCGCTGTGGTAGCCCACCGCACCTACTCTCTCGGCGATGGTAGTGAGTCCTCTTACTATAGAGTTCCAATTTCATTAAACTGTCCTGGAGGTGAAAGCATGGGAGCTCCAAAGGGCGTGTGAGGCGTTTTGTGGTGGTGGTGGAAAAAATGCACCACTCAGTTTCCATCGGTGTATAGCAATAGTGGTTCAAAGTGTGATTGCTGAGAAGGGGCCTAGGAGGAAAAAATTACAAGAAGCGCTGGTGATGAGCTTTTAAGAGCTTCAAAAAATACACTACTAGAATCGTTTTGGTGGAAATCATAGTCATTGATCGAAAGTTCTAAAGCTTGTTCTTCTTATAGCAAAAAGTGACCGGCAACGGGAGTGTGATTTATGAACGGAAGTGTGCACTTAAAGAAAAAGAAACACGAAACCGGTTGTTGGTTATTGTTAATATTATCATTTCTTGTTGATTAGATATTAACTGATAGAATAGAAATTTTGGTGTGTGGAAAATTCATGAGTGGTGTGAGTTTTTTTAGAAAACTTTAATTTAGATTCTAGTAGTGAATTGGAAACGTGTGGAGCTGTGTGTAGAGTTTTTGTATGTATTTGTAGATGTTGTTTGCTAATTAGTGGGGTTTGTTTGTATATATATGTGTATATGTGATTTGAAAAAAAAAACATTTCAACCTAGACGTACTTCATATTAATAAGAATACATGTAAAATATTTGACACTGAAAAATTCACTTTTCGAACTCAAACAGCGTTATTAAAGAAGTAAATGAAACTTATACACGTATTTCCAGAATCTCAATATTTCCAGAATCTCAATATGACCCAACTCCTCGAAGCATGCAACACACTCCAGATCCCACTCTAAATCGATGTGGTAGAAAATTTATTGTTTGGTGTACTCTTTCCAAATTTCACCGAACACGATTAAGGAATGTTTTTTTCAGAAAAACCATGATCAACGTTGCATAACGTCTCACGCTGCCAGGTGCCTACAGAGAGTGAAAAAATCGTCTGTAAATCCTTCCAGCCATGTCTACCAGGGATATGTACGGGCCGGGCCTGACAGGTGGGCCACCCGTGGCTCGATCTCCCAAGCCGACCCGCCGACTAGACATGACGGGTGGCTTCGGCATGCCCCAGAGCAGTCCACCGGTCACCACCAAAATTTACCCGTCTGCTTCCATATCCCAGCCCCCTTCAGCCCGAGCCAGCCCCGTGTCGGGCCGTCCCTCTACTTCACCGTCCCGCAAGGGAAGGCACTTTGGCGTGAGCAGATCGAGTAACAGCAGTCCGTTGACTCTGCCAACTCTAGCAGACCCGGGCATGGCTATGCCACATTCATATAGCAGCAGTGGTTTCGCAGCCGATGCCTATTATGGAATAGCTGACGATCCAATGATGGATGGTAGGGGGATGGTGCACAGAAGTCGATCTGCGACCAGAGCACCCTTCAGAAGTACCTACCACATCCTGGATCGAGACCCGGACGGCGGCATGAGCGGGATTGGCCGGGACAGGTGAGTAAGAGTGAAAGATTTTTCTTCTTCGTATAGTAGCGTGAGTAGTAAACGTTTTCGTTCGATAGTTGTGGAATGCAAATGGAACAATTGCTGTTCTGTGTATGAATTTTCTTGCCTACAAATGTTCGTAATTGGTATATATGGGCATTTAGTTTTTTTTCCCCAATTTTACATTGCAAGAATTTTACTGTATTTTCTGCAAAAGTTGAGTATACATATATATATATATATATATATAAAATGCTCGTGAGCAAGAAAAAAGAATTAAACATTGATTTTTGTACTTACATTCTAATTAAAAAATGTAAATAAAATCTAAATTAGTTGTTTAAAATTTCTTTAATATAACCTTCTGTCTTCATGTAAAAAATATAGCTGTCAATAATTTTATAAATCAGTTTTAAATTATTCAATTATTAATAGAAAAATAATACTAAGGGCAATATTATGCATTGTTGAATAAATATGCAAAGTTGCTTTAAGAGATGGCTGAAAATAACATTCAAAGTAGCATTTATATTTCTCTCATGATATATCTGAAAAGAAAATATGTGATAGTATGAAATATATTTAATTAAAAAAATACGAGTTATGAAGAATAATTCAAATTTTGACGTATTTGGAAATACCATGTTGCAAATTAAAATATTCTTTTACTTAATGATTTATTGTTTGTATATCCTTAGATGGATGATTTTAAAAAGCACTAAAACATACAAGTATTAGATGCAGATATTAGGAATAAAGCTATAAATTGCATGTGAAATTAACGTAAAAATTATGTAGAGAAATATTGTTTTAATTTTCAATAAATATCTGATAATTTTTGCATATTTGATATATTTAAAAAAGGAAATATTTCTTTATAACCTTGATACGTACAAAAAAAATCAAATCATGCAAGTCTTGCTTAAAAATACGAATTATGTTCTTTTTGTTATGGTACTTCGACAGAAACTTAAATCAGTGTATTAGCAAGTATAATAATATCACAAATGGATTAAAGCTATATTTTCTAAAAAATATTTTTATTCTTTTGTTTGTAAATATTTCATTGAATTAAAAACACCGTTCTTTAAAGTTATGTTCAACATAAAGAATCTCAAATTATTCAAAAAGGTAAATGTGCTATTAAAAGTGCACTGTGATTAGCATGTAAAGCTAATTATTTAAAGCAAATTATTTTAAGTTATATTGAAAAATTTTTATTAAATAAATGTAAAAATTTTATTTACTGCCTAAATATATATCTTAATGAAATGAAATTTAAATATGAATTTTAAAATACTCAGTTGCCTTTCTTTTAAATGCATACATTTTATAAAAAGAAATAAAGATAATGCTTCAATATAATATAAATTTACTATATTGCATTATTTTCAACTATTAGTTCTTTTTATTTGATTTTTCACAAGCGTTATATAGTTGACAAGCAGATTAAATATCCTTTCTAAAAATTGTTATTCATGAAAAAACATGTACATTTAAAATTGTTATTCATTAAGGAATAAATTTTTCATTAATTTTCTAGTGTAATCGATTCTATATTTCTATTGAAATTTAATAATCACACTAATTTTTGAGTTTCATTGTTTTAATTTTATTTTGCTGAAGACTTTTAAAAAAAATTTTAACGAATTTTTTCAAAAAAGTCTATAAGTTATTTTTGATAAAAGCAATATATTAATAAATTTTATAAAAGTTATGTTTTTTAAAAACTGTGCTGGTCATGTCTCTAAAAATTCCCTTTTTTATTTTAAGAATTCATTCAAAATTGAAATTTTTTTAATTAAACTATTTTGAATTTATTTAATAAGTTTAAAAATCATTCAAATCGAATTCCCGAATTCTTAATTTCACGTTATTAATAATAAAACTTTTTTGTTATTCTGATAATCTGTTTATTTAAAAAATCATTAAAATATGATTCCAAAATATAAAATTAATCTTATTCCAAACTATATTCTGGAATTCTTACTAATTTATGAATTTACAAAAATATAACAATTTCAAATATTCGAATACAAAACAATAAAAAAATAACACTCATTTGTAATTATGAATAATTCATGTACTTAAAAATGATAAATCTAACTTATAAAAATAAGACATATAAGATTTAATATTCTTTAAAGTGTTAAGACATTTAAAATTCTAACAAATTTATGCAATTAAAATAGAATACTAAATTTATATAGATACAAAATTTATTATTCTAAAAAAATATAATTAATTTGTAATTTAGAACAATTTATGTACTTATAAAGTAATAAATTCAGTATATAGGGAATAAAGTATGGTATTCTGAATATTAAGAATCATTAGAAATTTTTGTAATACATGTATTTAAAAACAAGTGAGCTACTTACAAGAAAAGATTTAGAATTTTTATGAAAACAATATTTTTGTAAACATGAATGAATGAAATGAAATTTCTCCATTGGAGGAAAATACTTTTATCAAAACTGTTATTAAACGTGACTGAATGTTTTGGAACATATTATAAAAATTGAATTAATTTCTTTTGAAAAAATTTGTGTTCCATGAAAATAACAGCTATGATGTTCAACCTTTTAAAACACATCTGCTGTCAAAGAAGCAGGTATAATTATAAAGCAATGCTGGTAAAAGCAAGTTAAACTTTAAAAAAAGTATCTGCTTTCAAAGAAGTAATAATAATGCAATACTGTAAAAGAATATCAAAAAATAGAAATGATTAAAAAATGTTGATGAATATTGACATTTATGCTTTATTCATTGCCTACTCGATTTCAATTATTTATTGACTGACGTGATTCAAATATTTGTTGCCTTCAATTATTCAAAACCTCCTAATGAAAACAGAATCATGTTTTCACAAGACAAAATAAAAGTTAGACTTGAAAAAATAAAGCAAGAGATTCTAAAAAAAGTAAGATTTATTTGTAAAAATTCATGCATTTAAAATGCTCTAATGTCAGCATATTGAAAAAAAAATTTACATTCTAAATATTGAAAAATTGTTTGGTTTTTTTATTAATATATTTATTTTTAAAAAGTGACATCAATAAAAAATTTAAAAAAAAAAAAGTGGAATTTTAGATGTCTTCGTTTCAATGATTTTATTAGAAAAAAAGTAAACTTTCTTCTAAAAAAAAGGACTTTAATTAAAATAAAAAATAATAAAACTCACTCAAAAAATCAAGATTTGTGCGCAGTCTTGCAGAATTGAGGTATTTAATCACCAACAAAATGTATAAAAAATAAAGTCTGGTTTTCTGAATATTGAGAATTGTTTGGCATTTTTTAATAATATAGGTATTTAAAAAAGAGCCTCCAAAAAAAAGTATTAATCACATTTGATGAAAATAGAAGCGAAGCTTTAGTTGTCTCCATCTCAAAATTCTCTTAGAAAAGAACGTAAACTTTATTTTCTTTTTGGGCAAACAACGTATCGAATGCTGAATTCTTAAGAAGTTTCGGACGCCTCACACTGTGGGAAGTAGACTTGCTAAAAATAGTGCTACGCAAGGAAAACGCAACTAACAAAAGTTTGTTTTCTCCCAGAATAGAAAACTAGATTATTCTTAGAAAGTTCTAAACTAGTTGTAAATTTACAAAAGTAATTCATTTTTATTTTTTTGATTATGTGTGTTATAATATTATTTCAAAACGTACATTTCAGATTAAAAATAATTACTAAAATTAACTTGTACTTAATTAAAAAAAGATTTCTATGAAATATGAAGGATCAACTGTATGCTTATTTTTGATAAAAGATTTCTATGAAAAAATTTTTTTTTTCAGAAGTCTGGTTTGGTTTTTTTTCTAAATTGTCGCTGGCTGATAACTAATTTCGTTTCTATGCTCTAAAGTAAAATTCACTTAGTAAAAGTTAAAATATATTATTTTATTAAATATATATTATATCATGTATTTTTCAAAGATATATTCGTTTCCATATATGCATATATTTGAATAGTTTTTGTTTCAAGCTTTTTGTAATGATGCACTTAAAAATCAAAATGATACAATTAATATACTTGGCACAGATTTAAATTAAACTTTTCAAAGTTAACTAATAAATTATGAAATATTTTATCATTTTTTAATATAAGAAAATGTGAATAATTATGATCATTTCTGATCTGTTAGAAATAATTTGTTGTTGACTTCTCTGAAAAACTTAAAAGAATAGCCAAAAAATATAATAGTAATATGAAAAACTCTGCAATGAGTATTTGTTAAAAATAATAATAAGTCTCTTATTACTCTCATTTTCTGATTTTGTTTTCATCAAATTTCTTTTTTGGTAAATGAAATCAGGCAATGATTGAATTCATTGCTTAAAAACACAACTTTGTTTCAATCAAAATCAATTTAAGCAAAGGTTACACTTGATAAATTTTGCTTTTCCATGAAGCAAACATTTTGAAAAAAAATTAAATTGATTATGATAAATTTTATGTATTTAATTTACTCTAATTGATTAATATCAATTGGAAATCAACCTAATAACAAGCTGCATTAATATTTTGAAAAAGCGCGTGTCATTAAATTTAATTGTCGATCTTTTCATTACGTCTTTTAATTTGTTGGTTTAATAATAAGAAATCAATTAAATAACTAATTTATCCATTTATGATTATAAGTAAAGCAGTGATTTCATTTAATATAAAAAATTATTATCTTTGAATTTTTTGAAATGATTTATCAAGCCTCGAAAACACATGGAACCATCACAGAACTATGCTGTAAGCAGTGTTTATTATGAAGGAAACTTTATTTAAGCATATTAAGTTGCATTCCCTGCTTTTTTATTATTAATTCTTTATATTTAAGGCATCTATCTGGTAGAATATTAATATGATATTTTTAATTGCCGCGTAATGAGATATTGTTTATAACAATTAAGAAAGCTATTAATAGAATACATCAGCAAGAAACTTGTTTCTTGAAACTATAAACATAATTTAATAACATTTAAATAAAGAAATTAAAATGTATTCAAAGTACTAAAAGTAAATGTAACAAAAATTAAAACATTAAAATTGATTAAGTAATAAATTAAATTAATAATAAAAGTAAATGTTATAAAGGTTGAAATGTATTTAAGAAGATTTGTAATAGAAAACATTGCAAAAAAATTATTTCTTAAAATCCTAAACATAATATGATGAATTTAACTAAAGTGTAAAAATACATTTAAGAGTTCTTATAGCAGAACCCAACACATAAAAGTTGAAATATGAATATAATTTAATACTTTTCAAAAAAAAATGGAAACCTATTAAAAATTATTTTATCTTTAAAAAAATTATTTTTATTATATTTCTCTATAAAACTAACTTTTGAAATCCACTTAAAAGTGCTGTTAAAGAAATTGAATTGGAGTTTTCCGAAAGTTTCTGAAAGTTTTATAATTTGACATGTTTTTATTAATTTTATTAAGGAGTAAATTATTGCATTTATAATTTAGGATATTGCTCGAATCATTTTAATTCAATGCCAGTGCTTTTCTTTGGAAGGTATATATTTAATTCATTTATTATTTAAAAGAATTAGCAAAATTACATAATTAAAACAGCGTATTTAAAATTAAAGTGATCTTCCACATTAATGTTTTATTAATTAATGATATTTACCAAAATATATCTTTGGAAACTATAAAAATTTTGATATTATTTTATATGCTTGTGCTTGAAGGCTATTATTTTCACAATGCTTGTGCCTTGAATTAGAAGTTTTCTCAAATAAAAAAGGGAAAATCTAAGAAGTATATCTAAGAAGAAAAGATGGCAGTTCAAACAGGAAGGGAGGAATCCATATTTTGTAACCATGACAACCACAAAAGCCGTACTCCTACTATATAGAGAGAATCAGTTTAAGAAAATATTTCACTTTTCTGAAGATGTCAGGACCAATAATGAACTCCGTTTCTGTATTCTTTATGAGCACATACTTCTAAGATTGCAAATATTCAATAAACTACTATTTAAACTTTTTTCTTTCAGTTTGTCAAAGGTATGTTTTCTTGCAGAGAAAATATTTCAACTAACTTTGACATAGAGAATATGTGTTTCTTTGGTAAATGAATATGTTGTGAAAAGGACGTACTAGTCATTCTCATCAACGGCGAATTCTATCATTTCTTGCCAGACTATATTTTCTTTTTCACTGGTAAAATAATGATAAAGATAGTAAGCAAATGAAAATTATATTTTATATAAAATGCTTGCATTGATTGAAAGTAAAGGAATTTAAAAATATTTTTTGCTGAAATAACAATTTTTAGTAAGAAATTTTAAAAACTGCTATGCCTTATTTAAATAATTCAACTAAAATCATGGATTTTTTTGATAATTTACTTTTTAGTTTTTTATTGTATTGCATCTTGTACATTGTTAACAAGACGTTAATTATAGAATCTAATTGAAGTTAATAAGATGCTTGGATAATCAGATGCTGATTAGAAATCCATGGGAAGATGTAGCAAAAATTAAAGATTACTAATATTTTTATACTGATGTCTCACCAAAATCCTCAATGACTAAATGCTTGAAAAAAAGGGAAAAAACAATTTTTATTTCTGTTTAAATTTATAAAATAGTTCGAATAACATTAACTTGTTAACAAAATTATCAACTTGTATTAAACTCTTTGAAGTGGAAAAAAACGTGTTATTTTAATGTTTGTAAAATAAAAATGGAAGCAATAATTACTTGTTAACTATGAAAAAACGTAAAGCAAGAGGCGGAATTCTATACGTTTATTTAATTTTTTTAATTGTTTAATGTACGGAGGGATTATTTTTGCAATCCCAAATTTAAATATTAATTTTGAGGTAATTTTTAATTAAAGGATTGATTGATCTCATAATGCCTAATATAATGAGCGGCTCTTGTTTTTCTTTAAATAAATATAATGAAGAAATATTTTTCTAAAGTTATAATAACTTAGTTAATTATTTTCCCACAGAGAAGTTTTTGAAATCAGCAGGTTTGTCCTCCGTATTTTAGATTGTTTGTTTATTTACTTCAGAGCTCACCAAGAGTTGGATAAAGTCAAAAAATAATCTGTGACACCATGTCCTTCTTTGTGCATGCAAATACAAAAACATTAACAGCAGAAATTGCGATTTGAATGAAAACTCTGCATTTAAAACTATATGCAAGCATTTGATGCCTTCTTGATAGTTTTAATTTCTGCTCTTATTTAAAGAAAAGGCTTTCAGTATATAAATTTAATCACTTAATATAAGAATCTATTAAATGATGTATTTATATATTTCCATTAGTTATAAAAAATATATATCTTCATTCGCGTTTTGAGGAATTAGCCATTTGGCTAAGGGCTTTCTAATTTCACACAGAGATGATTTTGAAAGTAAAAATGTGCAACATCAAGTGACTTTTAAAGATTTTAATTTATTAAAAACTAGTCGATGACTTTGTATTTAATCGCCATAACATTCGAAAATGTGATTGTTAAAATAACATATCACTTTAAAATTTAAAATTGCCTTTTTAATGCTGTACTTATATTTTTAAAAAATACGATCTAATTATATGCAATTTTCGTCTGAGTTCTGTATTTGTATTCGATGATGGGATGTAATTCCTTAAGGAAGGGTTGTACCGTTGCCGGTGTCCCTGCCAATGTTGCTGTTGCGATGGTCTGGTTATTCAGTATTTATTATCCTTGGGCCTTCGGTCGAGGTGGAGAGTCAGCGATATAACTTATAATATTTTTATTCGAATCATTTAATTTCTTTCACCAAATTTTAAATTATATGGCAATAGTTGCTTGTTCAAAGTGGAAGAAAGATTACATAAAAAATGAAAAAGTTTAATAATAGCGAAAAGCAGATGGAATTTTAAATAAACTACACTTAAATTTTTAATACCGCCGTGGGGCATGAACTCAATTCCATTAGGAAGGATCATGTTCCCAATAAAAGAAATAGGGGAAGGCTATTAAAATGCCATTCTTTCAATGCTTCTAATAATTGGATGTATAAAAATACTTACTTGAGAGAATAATTGATTATCAAGTGATGCTTAAGAGATTTAAATGAAATTAAATACAACCAATATTCTAAAAGAGCAAGCTATTAATCTATTAAAGGAATGTATTTTTGTAATAATTAAGTATTGTTTCAGGAAGAAGTATAGAATGTATTACTTTTGATTAAATTAGCATTTCGAAACTACAAAAAATTATTATCATAAAAAAAAATATTTTAGCAAAAACTTTTTGGAATATCAACTCGTACTAAAAATCGTCCTTTCAGATTCAGAACCTTTCATTCATTGTGAAGTAAAAGATAACTAGTTGAAACCCACCACTTATTGTCATTTTTGCACGAATAAATCTGACAAAAACACTTCATTATTAAAACGTGATTAGATTAAATAAAATAGTAATCAATCATTTATAAGTAGATGCATATCATGAAAAGCAATTACATTTTCGGTTTCGTGTACATTTTCTTGTAAATAGCCAATATATAACAGCCACTATGCTGCATGAAACAGTTACTTTCAATTAGCCTTTTAAACTTGGATCGATACAACGTATATCTGCTAAATATTCTAGAAAACCCGTGAGACGCTTCTTGAATTCAAGTTGGTGGTCATAAATAATTTATAATGTCATGGAGCTGTTTTAAGGCATTAAACAAATGAATGGCAAGCGACTTTACGATAAAAAAGAGAAAGTAGTTTATTTCTGTGCTTTAATTCTTAAAATTATGGGGCAATGAATTTGTGATCGAAGAAAATATGAAAAGAATGAAATTAATTAAAATTTTCTTTGTACAGTTTTGCAGCTTTAATAAATAAGCAATGATATATTATTGAATTAATTATTATTTATTAGGAAGTTTTGATTTATTTTAAGATGCATCACTCAGTGTGTTGAAATGAGCCTTAATTCATAATACCGCTTGAATGGTAGTTTGAATTTTTCCTGCATAATAAAATTTTATTTATACTATAGAAAGAAAATAGAATATTTATTAAGAAGAAAATATTGATGTTATAATTTTTAATGGATTACCAGGTCTTTGATATTCCAGTTCTTGAAATTTTGGAAAATATTTGTTATTATTATTATTCAGCTTTTTTGCAACATACGTTAAATAATTTCATTATTAAAATGTTATTGAGGCCGCGGTAGCCTGGTTGGTAGAGCGTCAATCTCGTAACTGAAAGGTCACGGGTTCTGTCCTCGTCTCGGCCAAAGACCGCCGTGTTGGCTAATGGCAGTTGGGGCACGTTAAATATGTCAAGACTGCAAAGTCCTCCAAGTTCCCATAACAAAACGATACAAATACCTCTGAGGGTACTGAATCAGGGATGAGTCGGTCTCTGACTTGGATCTGAATTCCGACTTGCTGACGGATGAATGAATTTGACCACCCCCTAAAAAGGGTTGTGTCGTGTGTGTGAGCTAGAAGTCGGACTTCTGCCCTCTGGGTACTCAGGGGTCTTTACCCTCAAAGGCTACCGCACCCTCTTTCCGTGAAAAACACGGACACGACAACAACATTAAAATGTTACACAACCATACATCGTTTAATTCGAATTTCGAATTTTTAGACAACAATTTATATTGTTTTCTAAACAAGGCTGAGTGCATTTGAAAAAAAATATTATTTGGAGAACTGTTTAATTCAAATTTTCATCAAAAGCAATAATAAATATTTAATGATTAAATTATGGTTCCCGGCGTCCTGGCATAAGGGTAGCGTGTCTTTCCCTTGATCTGGGCCTCCCGAGTTCGGTTGTTATTCTGTGTCCTATCTGTGAGAAGAGTGAATGTGTCCTCCTGTAAAAAGAGGTTGTGCAAGCTAATATGAAGCATGAAGTAGCTAACTCGTACCCTAGGCCTTAACTGGTGCTGCTGAAGAAAAAAGAAACGCTAATTTAGGCTTAAAACGCTGACAGCTTTCTGTCCACGGGCTTGTAAAGTGCCATAAGTAACAACAACAATTTATGGTTACATCAGAGAAGAAATCTTTAAAAGTTTATAAATTTAAATGTTTTTAGTCAGGATGATGTCGTGTCATCCATGGAAAAGAGATGCAGTATTTCTGAGGGTAAACAGCCTAGAGCAACCAAGGGAAGAAGTCTGACTTCTAGCAAATATGAAAATGACACTCATCCGCTTGCACAAAACCCTTTTTTATAAGGGGAATCTTTCACTCACTTCACAGATTGAACAAATAACCATGCCAGAATCCCAGACACCCAGCACACGTGATACCTCTAAGCCAGGACGAATATTCCGAACCCTATTTCATGTATGGAGGGAACAGGAATATATCGAACAATTTCATTCGTTCCCACCGTCGTCCACTCTGCGACAAGAGTGAGACTATTTGCAACTTGGATTTGATGCCTTTTACAACTAGATCGCATAAACTGAACGAATTTAATTTTTTGCGATATTGTTATATATCTTAGTTATGCTTACGCTGGTGTTTCCCATCTATATTTTCATTATATTTTTTCATTTAATAATATTAAAAATAGTTTCCTGTAATTTAAGAAAGGAAGCATTTTACTATGTCTGAAATTTTTCAAATATTAACTTAATTTAAATCAAAATCGTATGTATATATCTCTATCTTACTTCTAAATGCGTTGGCCGATTTTAACCAATTTTATATACTGATTCTTTAAGACAAGAAAAAAAAAAATACCAGCAGCAATACAAACCAAAACTATTTGGAAGTTCGTTTGTGATGTCACATTTTCGTCACAGAATGGGCGGTAATGGGAACCAATGATAATGCTCGATTTTCTTCTATACATGAAATAGGGAAGGAAATGGAAATATGAAACCAGGACGCCGGTTCTTTTTTCTCTTTTCAAAGTTTATTTATAATCTGTTCTCTCTAATGGAAAATATGTGTTACATTTTTCTATATAACCAAATAAAAATTTTCACAATATGCATTTGCCCAACGGTTGTAGTGTCAGACCAATTTGACATACAAATCTTGTCACCGCTACTTTATTAAACACCATAAAAATGTTCGTATTTTTCTATTCCATTTTTCTTCCTTACATAATAAAATTCATTGCAACCCTTTTTCTTCTATAGACATGCAAGAGCAATTAATAGAGTTCCAGATAAATAAATGTAATTTCCGAATTCCTATTTCGCTATATCCAGTGTATTAATTTCATCTGACAAAGTACAAAGACTACTTTTACATCAAGATAAAACCAGAATAGAATTTATCTCAAACATTATTCTCAACTACAACATGAGGCAAAGTTCTGCAATTTCCTTTTTTTTTCATACAATTACAGAATGAGAACTTTTTTTATCCAGCTTGAATAAAGAAAAACTCAAATGCACCACTTTCAACCCTTTTATCTTTTGTGGAAATACAGGATCCAGACGATAATTTATCAAAACTTAATTAATTAGCATGACTTACGAGAAGTAATTTTATTACGCCTTTTTTATTTATTCAAGTCTAAAAGAACGATTTTTTTTTTATCTAATGTCGAAGGCAACTGTTATAGTGCATAGTGCTCTCTTTATTGCGTTTAATTGCTAGAAAAATAAGAATGGTGTTGTAACCTTTTTTCTTTTTGTTATTTAGTTCTTTTTTATCTCAAGGTTTTTGAGGCAAAATATTAGATTACAGTATTCTATTTCTTGTTCTAGAAATGATGATATAAGAATTCTTAGTTCTAAAAAATGCTTTATTTAATTCTTAAGCTAAGAAAAATGATTTTTTTAATTTAAATATTTTTACTACGATATCTACGGAAATAATTGAACACTATATATTAAGCCTATTTTCATAACATTCTTAATTTTTAATATAAAAATATATAAAAAAAGTAATTCTGCCCATTAAAATTATTCTTTTCTACTTCAGAAATTAAAACTTATTCGTAATAAATAAATAAGATATATTTCAATAAATGCTTCTAGTAATAAAAGACCAAATTAGTTTTAAGATGAACGATTTATTTCTTGTTCCAAGAGAGATAGTATAATATTTCTTGATTATAAAAAAGTTATATGTTGTTAAAGCAAGAAAAAATTATTTTTTAATTTAAATACTTTTACTGCAATATCTACAGAATTAATTGTATAATACACATTAGGCCTATTTATATAACATTCTAACGTCAAGGAATTATGTAAAAAAGTAATTCTGCCAATTAATATTCTATTTTTTCACTTCAGAAATTAAAATTTTAATGCATGAAATAAATAAAACAGATTTCAATAAATGTTTCTAGTAATAATGTGAGGTTAAATTAGTTTTAAGCTGAACAAATTTTACAGCTGTAAAAATTGTCAAAAGCTCTCAAAATTTGAATAATTTTGAAATTTGAAATAATTTTGAAAAGATAATTAAAAAGGTTGAACTTTCTTTCCTTCAAATATATTTTCTATTTTTCGTGCCTAAAACAGTAACAACAAAATTTCTTTGCTGCATATTCATGATAACATAGCATTTAGTTTAAAGGTATTTTCTAAGAATTTAGCATATACATTCTAAATTAAAAACTTTTGAATAATTGATTTTAATTTTTATTATTTCCTCCATCTGACTGTAAATTTAGCTACCTAAAAGTGTTAATCATAATACAAATATTTTAGTTCACTGGCGTGTTCTCTATCTTTAAAATTTTGAAGAATTTCATACATTAATGTATGTATTTTATGTATTAACTGCTGAGCTGTATTTTCAGTATACCATATGTACATTGATTCATCGAATTTTTATGGTTGTAAGCAAAAAGTGAACCATTCATAAAGATTATAATATTAAAATTACTTCGATTAAAATTACTTAGATAAATCAAGTATTCAATGGATTTCTATTTGATTCAAAAAAAGAAAATATTTCCAAAATAAACGGTATCATCTTATTAGATAGTAAAGTGATAAACATAACTAAAAAATTGTGGATTATTTTGTAGAATTATACAGAGTAAAAATTGAATAGGATACGATAATAGAAAATTGAAAAATACTTTTATCGAATATTTTGAAACATAATCTCAATTATACATATGCATATATATATTTAGTGCATATTAAATAATAAATTAGTACCCAATACATTCATTTTGGGTATTTATCAAACATTACGTTTGTTTGTTTTTCAGCTATATTTGTCAAGGTAGTTTGAAAGTGGAAAGCGAGCCCGTGTTTCATTCACGTCGCTTTGTCAATAATATTAGTAGACAGGGAAAAAATCTCTTTTTGGTACATAAATCATATGATTCTAAATTACTTTATTTATTTTCATAATTCTGTGGAATTTAATTATTTTACTTTTGTAATAAATATGCTCATAATTTATAGTCTTGAAGTTTGATTTTGTTCAATTTCAAGGTTCATTTTGGTCACGATGGTTCAAAAGAAATATTAACTTATTTTTCGTTCTTTCCTCTAGTTATTGCCGTTTGGGAAAATCCCACTAGAAAATATGTTTCGGAATTTCAGCACTTGAATGCATTGTTATTTTTTTCACTTCGAATTTTTCCCCCTTTGAGGATAAAAAATTGCTCCAGTATTTAGGATTTTACTTAGTATAGATCTGTTATATCATTTAGTATAGAAGTTTTTTTTTTTTCTTCTTCTAAAATGCGAGTTTCTATTCTCGAATCTTCCAATAAAGGATTTTAATAGAAAGCTTTCACTTACACATGGTTACAAGTGACCAAATCAAGTTCTTGGTTAATAAATTCAACAAATGATGAAAAATAAGAGAAACAACCGCAATATTTTATATAATCGTTTTTCGAATGAAAATAAATCTATAATTTTTTTCTAATAACAGTTGCAAGTAGCTTTTTTTCATACACTTTATTTAGTTTGATTCTTCATGTTTAAAAAATTTCATTAACAGTCGTTTTTAATCTCATATCCTGCTGTGTAGGTTTGAAATTTTGCATACTTGTGTGTTCTTAATGTAAATGCACTGTTTCACTATTCACAAAATTTAAATGTTAATTTATTTGAATTTTTTCCATGCTAATGTTTATATATTCCATACCAATAATTATCTTGAACCAAAGAATAAAAAAAAATGGCAATTTACAAAATTACATAATGCTCATTAAAATGTATTAAAGACAAAAAGAAAGATAGTTTAATTTAAAAGATTTTTATTTTAAAAAATTACTTACTACGTTCCAGTTACTGCAAATAGTATGATTTAAATAATCTTTTTAAAAATTTTTCTTACTTTATATAAGAAACTATCTTTATACAATATATATATAGTTCAATAAGATATAAATATCCTTGTAACTCAATTAAAAGAGTAAATTTAACTTTCCGCCTGTGGTAATCATTATTATATTAAAAATTACGATGCTGTCTTATTCTCAAATCTCACGAAATTTCGTTAACCATTAAAGTATTAGCCAAATGACGTACATTTTAAATAGCCACAAGAAATAAAATTTTGCTTGAGAGCCATTTATACGGTTGCAAGCGGAATGCTTTGACTGGTATTTTTGGCTAGTTATCATTGAAAAAAATTTTAGTTTGGCAACTTCGCTGTAGTATTCATCTGTTACAATTTGCAATTAAAGCCAAATTAGTTATAAAGGAATATTTGTTTCTTACTTCCATTTATTAAAAATCCTTCTTAAAAATGATGTAACTCGTGGAATATATATATATAGTTGACGAAAAACACTTGTGAGAATGACCTTTGTAAACTGGACAAAGAGGCCAGAGCAATTAACAGCGTCAAGAAAAGACTATATGTTTGAAATACATGTGCCCACTCCATTTTAATAAGCATTGTACTTAGGTATATAAAAGTACATTTTGATTCTGGGTAGAAATGTAACGCTGTAAGGAGAGAAGATAATGTGCTTCGTATTCAAGCCTTAATTGCACCTTTTTGATTCTTGTACATAGCCAAGTCTCATTATAATTAGTTATAACCTCAGTTCTCTAGCATATCCATTACTGAATAACTCATGAATGCGTGGAACTGTAGCACCGTCAGCTAGATAGACACTTTCTGTAACATCTAAATGCTGTCTGAAGTAGAAACCTAATATAAGAAAATAAGCATTAGTAGCTGCTGGTTAAAAATGTTTGGAGCATTTAAATATAATCCGAGTTAGAAATCAGATGTTGTTTCAATATAAGAGAATAGGCTGCCTTCCAAGAGAAGTGTGGGCACAAATTGAACCGCAATCGCTTAGAAAAGTCTGTTTGGCCGCTTTAATCCATTGATTGTTAAATTTTGCATCTGTTTACCAGAATCTGAATAATGCATGCTCGGTGTGTATTTATGGTTAGAACCCATATAAATTCTTCCCCGAATTTATTTGTGTTAACCTTAAGGAACTAGCAAATGAAAGGGCATTTAAACACATCAATGTCAATTTAATCAAATCAAATAGTACTTCTTGCTTTAATCTTTCTTTGCGCTCAAATCATATAGGAATTCTTGCTCTAATCTCACATCAGTGGACTTCAGGGATATTTTTTTAATAGTAATCAGCATTTGTATTACATTTTTAACTTGTATTTTAAACCAAAAATGTAATTAAATTTTCCAAAAATTAAAATTTATTATAATCTTACTTCAGCATAGAACAGAATTTTGTTTTATTTTTCAACTGAAACCTAAATTGTTTGGATTAAAAGATTTCTTATGGAAATAAGAAATGAAGCTGATTAAAGAAGAATGTAGTTGAAAGAAAAGTGATAAATGTAATGCAAATTTTAAAAAAGAGAAAATTTCAGGTAATAAGAATTATAAAATGGAAGAAAATTCGATAGTAATAGACACTTTGAAATTGCTTATCATATAATATCAATATGATTTAGAAAATAATTTCCAACTAAAATTTAAATCATTGGTACGAAGGAAAAATATTTTTTCAAATGATTATTGCTAGAGTTATAATGTAAAGAAAATACAGCTTTATAAGACCCATTAAAATTCGCAATCAAATCTCTTCGTCATAGAATTCAAGAACTTCTCTTTCAACTAAATTATCTTTTCATACACTCTTAACTACAGAAAGTCACACAGCATAGCTTCAACACTGTTGTCCATCTTTGGAAATTAATTCTTTCCATCTTTTAAAATTACTGTTAATAAAACAATGCAAAGATAATCCATTCAACATAGCCTGACCCATTAAAATTCATTATCGGATCACTTTGCCATGGAATTCAACTACAATTTGCTTCAAAATTAAAACTTAAATTTTAAATTATCTGCACCAGGCATTTTTAACAATAGAAAACCAGGCTCTATCCCCTTCTTTATTCAACAAAGCTGTCCACCTCTGGGAATCAATTCTATTCATCTACTAAAATTGCTGCTTATAAAATAATGCAAAGAATATTCAGCATATCATGACCCATTAAAATTCATTATCGGATCACTTTGCCATGGAATTCAACTACAATTTGCTTCAAACTAAAACTTAAATTTTAAATGATCTGTACCATGTACTTTTAACAACAGAAAGTCAGTCTCAACCCTCTCCTTTATTCAACAAACATGGCCATCTCTGGGAATCAGCTCCATCCATCTGAAGAATAAGCTCTTTTAATTTGAGCCAAGGATTGCATTTACACGACGAACAAATTCTAATCTGGGACGATTGTACTATTTATTTTCCTAAGTCACGACATGTGAGCGTTAAAGTATGTCTTTTTACGCTTTCATTAATCCCCTAATTAGCCTCTTTCAGGCGCTTCTCGACGAAATTAAACGGTATTCGATTAAATTATTCTGAGTCGTCTGCAACGCTTATGGCCTTTCTTCCTTCCATTTTTCGTTAATTACACGAGATTTTCTGGAGATAAAAACTCAGTTTTTGCTTTCATCTCTAATCAAGAAGATCTATAAAGAAGTTCATTATCTTTTATTTCATGAAACAGAATTTTAATATTATTTTAGAATTAGTTTTTACAATTCTTTTTATTGTTTAGAAAATTTGTTTGTTTAACATAATTGGTATTACAATTTCGAATGCGCTTAAGTGAACGAAGAGAAAAATTATTCTTTTAATGGGTGAAACTGAAAAAACAGGTGCTTTTAAAAAAAAATTCAATTGAGAATTTTTTGATGCAGTTTTTACTAGTTTGTGAAATTATTACATTCATATGTGTGTAATATATACAAAATCATGTCCAGCATAGGAAAATTAACTGTAAAAATAAAAATATTGGCTTTCAAAAATGATTTCGATCTGAAAATTGTAACCTCTGTTACTGGACAACATCTACTCAATTTAGTATGATTGTGTTTCAATAAAAACATGATTTTTATGTATTAACTTACCTTTCAGGTCCTTTGCCTGAAATAATAATTTTTTTTCTGATTAAAAAAATATTAATTATAAATAATTATGATAACTTCTTACTTTTGTTACTTATGATAAAATATGTATGACAAATTTTCCAATCTCTCCTTCAGAATATGATTAATTTTAGGTTAGATTTGTAGAACTTCAAGAGTTTGTTTGTTTGCAAACAAGTATTGACAATTTGCAAGTGTTATTATTAAAAAAACTAATAATTAATTATTAGTAACAGAGGTTACACTCAGTAACAGAAGTTACACTCGGTAACAGAAGTTACATGCAGTAAGAGAAATTTACAGCGAAGTTTCAAGTAACTTATTTATTTCGCATCAAATAATTTATTTATTTTTCAAAGACTGAAATTGAATAGGGAAACTTGTAAAACAATCTATCTCCCTTTATGACTATTGTTGGCATTGGCAAAATGTCTTTTATTTGCTCAAAATTAATATACGCAATGTCTGTATCATCTCCTTTAAATAAGGTTCCTGTACCATCACAGATTTTCAAGAACATCACCCGTACTTCACCATCATCTTCCAGATCATCCTGTGTTACTGCAACATAATAAAATTTCATAGTTTTCTTTTTAGATATGAACTCAACAAGCAAAAATGTTCCTTTATGTATTTTGTTTGCAGTGACTTCTCTGTCATCATTTTCCATTAAGACAGGTCCAGGTTGTTCTAAATGTTCATTTGGGTAACTAGTCTTATCTTCTACTTCATTTTTTTCATCTGCATGTGTTTGTAGGTCGAATTTTTGGCATTCGAAGCAGGAACAAAAACCATGCTGCTCACCACAAAAGCAGCTCGGATCTCTATATGATAGGCTACCAGCTTTATGCACTGTACTTATCTGATGGATTTTCATCGTTCCTTTTAGTGTTTTTAAATTTATGGGTATGGATTGCTGAATGAAATCTATATCTTGTTCTTCCACAAAAAATATCTTTATTTTTGATCCCTTCATAGCTTCACAAAACTGGTTTGCATCTGTACTATCTTGGCCAAAAGAAACGAGTTTATCAGCCTTTCTCTTTAGTGCAGCACCCACACTATCAGCTGCTTCTTTACCATGGCCAGCCTCGAAAAAGTTCCATGTGGCTCGTTGAAAACCATAATAATATAATTGATTATTTAGAAGATAAAAATTTTGCTTTTGACGATACTGGGTAGTAGGTCCATCTGAAAAAAAATGAAGAACTTTGATTGATGGCAATGTTTTTCTTATCATTTTAAAAACTGGTTCCAAATGTGCCCATATTGCAGCAGGAGTATGCCTTCGATCTGAAGAAATGCTGCAAAAAGATATGGGTTCAGACTGGCTACAATAGAGGACACCTGTATGCAAAGTTACTTGGTTTTTTGATCCACCAAAATGATAACTTTGGATCTCTTTTCTCATTTTAAGGAAGTGCTTAACTCTTTCTCTGGTGTTTTTTCTTCTATATCTTTTTTCTCTTTCTGTAAGATCATTAACTAACTTCTTCTTAGAATGATATCTGTGGGAGAAAATAAATTGATATCAGAATAATCCATTAGATGACATGGTAAAAATTATAGTGAAAGTAATGTATTTTTACAGCTTACGATATGCCTGATAATCAAAAATCATACTATGCAATCATATATGCCGTTTCTATGAAAAATTACGTTTGTCATTTGTAATTAATACCAATTATTTTAAAGTTAATTATATACAAAAGCTCCAAATATTTTATATCATTTATTCTTACCTTTCTCTGTCTTTTAATTTATTCTCCTCTTCTTTCTCTGGGTGCATCAAATGCCTACGTTCACGATATAACTGCTGCTTCTCAGCATTTATAATTCTGTCACCATTCTTCTTAGGATGCATTTTGATACCTGAAAGTATTATTGATGTATCATCAAGAAATTATAAACTATAACTAGACCAATATATTATATTTATAATATAAAGTACAATTTCCATTATATTTACCTTATAACATACTTGAAATTAACTTTCTATGCCACAATAGAATAAAATTTTACAATTACAGGCAAACAATACAATTTGTTACACATCTTAGTAGTACAGCTAACATATATACCTAAAATTCAACTTCTAATGAATTGCTGAAAAATACAAACTATTTACTACTGAAAAGTATAATTTCTGTTACTTGTGTGTAACCTCTGTTACAAATTAAGTGTAACAGAGGTTACATTTAAAGGGGAAAAAATCACTAGTTTCATATATTCTTAAAAAAATGAACAGAAATTGTATTTTTTATATAGATTTTATCATTTAATATATAAAATGAGAAATTTGAGCCTTTAAAACACTAAATAAGTATAAAACTATAATAACAGAGGTTACACAGAGAAAACACACTCACCTTGTAATCAAAATCTTTTGCCTTTGAACCACCACATGTGAAGAAGAAATTCAAAATGGCACTTAAGTTCTCTTATAGTTACCTTTGCCTGCAATAAAAAGTGGTAGGGACCTCTGTTCGTGGATTTTGAAGTTATTTAATTTCATGAAAAAGGATTTAGTAACAGAGGTTACAATTATCATGGGACAAAAATAAAAATTTAAAAAGTAGTTTAAAAAATAAAGATTTCAATGAATCTGGAAATTTTTATAAAACTACTAAAGCTATTAATCATTTAAAAAAAGCTAATAATTTGGAAACTAGTAAAATATTAAAGTATATACGCTTCAAAGTTGGGCTCATGCTCATTGAGACAGCTTGTTTTGCCGCTTATGAAACAAAGAAATAAAGCAATATACCGGGTGGCCAGAAATAAAACACCCCTACTCTGACCTCCCTGGATATCGAACTACTCAGTGTAAAGGCTTGAAAATTTGTGGACATACTATTCAAAAAATGGGGAAACGGATTTCACGAAAAAAAAATTTAGTTCCAGAAATCACCGATAGGTGGCGCTGTACCACTGGACGTATGCTGAAAAGACACAAAAACACATTTTAAACACATTTTATTTGAAAGTACCAAGCATACATGAAACAAGGACGTTATCGATGCAGGGAATGCTGCTCAATATGGTTCCCTTCCTGAAGATGTAAAATGTGAAGTCTGTGGACAGCTTGTTCAACTGCGGATCGTAACTGGTCATCTGAGATGCTTCTCACATGCAGACTGATACTCTCTTTCAAATCTGCCAAGGTTATCAGACGTTCTCGATAAACAAGGTTTTTTAAGTGTCCCCAAAGCCAAAAATCACACGGATTAAGATCCGGTGAACGAGATGGCCAAGTTGTCGGAAACGCGCGACTGATTATTCTGTCAGTGGTGAAATGTTGGCGAAGAAACTGTTGCACAGGGAGTCCAATGTGTGGAGGTGCTCCATCTTGCATAAAAGTAATGGTGTCAAGGCATTGGCGCTGCTGCAAATGGGGTACAACAAATGTTTCGAGCATCCTTTTGTACCTGTTGGCCGTCACGGTACATGTCTCAAGGCCATTGGAAGTAACCTCTTCGAAAAAGAACGGTCCAAGGATGAATGTGGCTGTGAATCCACACCAGACTGTAACTTTCGGTGAGTGGAGTGGAATCTCTTGGAAGGTACGGGGGTTTGTCGTGTCCCATATGCGACAGTTATGGGTGTTCACTGTTCCACTGAGGTGGAAATGGGCCTCATCGCTCCACAGAATCTGCCACGGCCACGATGCATCCACTTCAACTCTAGCAAGAAATGTCAATGCAAAGGTCAGTCGCATCTCCCTGTCTGTGGCCAGCAATTGTTGATTAGGGCGGATTTTGTACGGGAAACAATGCACCATTTTTCTGAGTACGTTCCACACTGTGCTATAGGGAACACCCAAGTGTCGTGACACTGCACGTGCACTACTGCAGCCTAAAACATTATCCATTGACTGTTCAACAATACCGGTGGCAACATCTTCAACGACATCTGAACGAACCGGTTTGCGTCCTCGACCAGGCTGAACTCCAAGATGTCCAGTTTCCTCGAATCGAGCGATCCTTCTCCTGAGAGCTTGTGGAAGCAATGGTCCCTTACGCAAATCCTTAAGTCGGCGAAACTCTCGAAGTGCTGCTGGAGCATTTCCTTTATTCTCGTAAAACAACTTCACAAGCAAAGCGCGTTCTGGCAGCGTGACAGCCATCACTAATAAGAATGACATTCCCCACCTTTTAACTTCTTTTATACCCAGAACATGGCTTCTAACCATGCTTTATGCAAATTTTTCTGGTTACAGTATGAAATTGCAGTTACAACGGGAGTTCTAGCTTCTTTACTATTTTTATTTTCCATAAGGGGCAGAAAAATTAAAAAGGAAGCATGGAAGCATTCCATTCCGCATAAACATTTTAATTTTTATTATTATTTGTGTCTTTTGATCATAGTTCCAGTTGTGCAGCGCCACCTATCGGTGATTTCAGGAACTAATTTTTTTTTCGTGAAATCCGTTTCCCCATATTTTGAATAGTATGTGTACAAAATTTTGAGCCTTTACACTGAGTAGTTCGATATCCATGGAGGTCAGAGTAGGGGTGTTTTATTTCTGGCCACCTTGTAGATAAAATAAATAAATTTTAACTATAAACTTCCTAAAATATAAATAACTATTGTTTTTTCTAACTGATAAAACAAAAATCATTGTTTTTTACCTCCTATATGGGCTAGAAAAAAATTGTAAAGTTGTGGACATGAAAAGCACCTGTTTTTTTGGTTTCACCCTAATGCTTTAAATTAAAAAAAAAAGAAAATAGCAACGAATGCGTATATAGAATTTTGGATATGCAGTTCATTTTGTTTATTATCTCTTTATTATTTATTATCTCTTCAGTGGTTACGGGCCGAGGTGGCCTGGTGGTAAGGTCTCGGCTTCGGAACCGGAGGGTTCCAGGCCCGATTCCACCGAAGAATCGCCGTGTAAGCGGGCCGTGTACGTTAAATATAATTAAATAAATGAGTTTCAAAGAATATTCAGCATATCATAGCCAGACATGTGGGGTGAAGTTTGGAGGGGGGGGGGTACCAGCTCAAGTGTCGTCCTTGTCATCTGATCACGGTTCAAAATTACAAGGTCTGTACCTAAATAGTCTTAGTGTTGGTTCAAAATTACGAGGTCTTAGTGTTGGTTAATAAGCCTTAGTGGTGGTTCAAATAGCCTTAGTGTTTCTTCAAAGCGGTGTTTTAATATGCCTAAACTAAACTTCAGTGTCTACTTGTTCGTTCACTATATTACACAGTTAATCTAGCATCGTGAACAAAATTAAGCTGACAGAATGGTAGTATTAGTTTACTCAAAATGAACATACTATAGTTATTCTTACTTGTGCATACATCATTTTAATTTATTATTTATACATACAAAACGTCAAGTTAATTGGAGAGTAAAACTTGACAGTATCTAGTTATTGAAGCTGTATGATTCAGGATTTCATTTTGCAATACATCAGAAAAATTTTGAACAAAGGAACAGAAGCCATTAGACTACAAAGTTATTAATGATACATCTTAACTCCATGATCTTCCAAATGAAATCAAGATTTGCAGTGATTGGGGCTAGAGGACTGTGTTGTAGTTTTTTTCTTCTTCAAAAATCTACAGTAAAGACCCTACAAATAATGTTATTCGGATTTCTTTTGAAAATGATGAATGATAGGAGCAGACGGCCGTTGATGACACTTCTAGAAGTCATACATTTTCATATAAAAAAGAAATAAATTATATATATATATATATATATATATATATATATATATATGAAACTTCTATTTCAATCACAGTTGGTAAAAGTTTGTTGGTGAATGATGAGAAAAAATTCATAAGGAAAGTAAAAATAATAAGACTAAGGATCGACTTCAAAGTGAGAGGAAAAAATTCGTCTTGAAATTGGATAAATTTCAAAGAACTCTTTTATTTAAAAATATTTCACTTTTGTAGAAATTGTAAACCCAGTAATTCATATATAATACCTATATAATTCATCAATAATGGAAGAGAATCAAGAGTGCAAGTTGTTTTAAAGTATAAAAATTTCAGGTACTCTATTTGCAAACATTCTGTTTTATGGAAAAAAATTGAGAAAAGAAAAAAAAAATTAATTTCTTTAAAAAAATTCAAAGTGATTTGAACCTCTAGTCGGACACTTGATCGCAAGATAATATACTCGGCTTGATTCATTTATCCTTTTTTTTTTTTCATTTTAAAAATTAATTCTTAATTTAATAGCAGTAATAACAAGTACAAAAAAATTAATATAATCGCAACGCACTTGAGTATAAAGTCAGTTGCTAAAACAGTAAAAATATGATTGCAAAGGTTTTTAATGACTTACTAAAATAAGGGGTAAATTATGAAAAAGATATAATGAAAAACTCATTTTTAGCTACTAAAGTGGCGTAACATTGCATTGTGTGCAATAATTTTTTCCGAAATTAATGACAAAAATTATAGAAAAATGAAATTTTGATTGAAAATCTGAGAAAGTTTTGAAAAATTTGTTATTTTCCAGTTTTTACCACTTAAAAAATAATTACTTTCCAGATTTTGTAATTCTAGACTGAAAGATCTGAACTATAAATCATTGAGTATTGTTTGTCATCATCACGCATGTCTCATGACAGTTTATTGATATTATCAAGCTAAAAACATTATAATATTAAAAAATGGCGGGAAATTATTAAGGAATAAATTAAAAAAATTTAAATAAAATTTAAATAATTTTTTGGAAAAAAATTAATTAAAAAGCAAGTTTGAATTTTGGATCTCAAAATTTGATCACATTATTAAAACCATTTGAATACCGAGTTATCTTTAAAATAGATTCTTTATCATAAAAATTGATCATAATGATTTTGATTATAGTACATGGCGGCACATTTGAGGGATATATAATTAATTGTTCAACTATATGATAGTACAATTTATTTTTTAATTTTTCTGAAAAAAGAATAAGGTAATCCGATTATTCTTCTGAAAAAATATTTTGATTATGTATGTTTAGTGACATACATAATTATGTAAGTTTAGTGACATCCTCACCTCCTTCCCTGAGAATATGTTTTGACAAAGAAATCGAATTTTAAAATTTATTCATGTTGAAACTCGTTGTAGCGATAGTACACAATTACCCATAGAGAATAATTACAGGATTAAATTCTGAATTGGCTTTTAACTATCCGACAATATCCCTTCTTGCAAATCAATCAAAACAGAATGTAGCTCATTTTAGCCAGATGCTAAACGTTTCTGTATAAATGAAGCTTTAAGAGGTGACTAATGATTTACTCAACGTGGGAATTCCGCATTTCAATCACTCTTGTCATTCACCCTTTAGGAAGGGAAATTCTCGACATTCATATGGGATAAACCTGTTTTATTTAAAGTATGGGATATACGAACACAATGGCTCCTTCACGGAAAATTAAATAGATAAATAAAAAGTAATTGATTTGTAAATTGATAACGTTATATTTCCTTCATTAAATTATAATCAAATAAAAAATCGAAAGAAACACATAATAATTGTTTAATTTGTCTTAAATAGAGTATCAGGAAAATAATTATTCGATAAAATCTATTATCGAATATTAGATTCTGTTTAATATATTAATGCAAGTTATAGAGGAATTTGGCTTATCGGAAGTTGACGGAACAACAATAAAAATTCCTTATATATGGAAAACCTATTAAGAAAAATCATATCTAACACAAATATAGAAAAGGCAAACGGTAATTTTAAGCAAAAATAATAACAAATAAATAGCAGTAATGATTTATTTTTAATTTGTGATAGTTTTAATAGCGAATTCATAATTAATAAATAAAATGTAAATAATTTTAATAAATATACAACAATTATAATTAAAAAATTAGTAACTTTAGAATACTATTAATGATTTTAATTAGAAAATACTTTTAATGTGCAAACAATATACAGCTCATTACATTGACAATGATTAATTATTCAATTGTGCTGTTAAGCTTATTTTTTTATTAAAAAAAGAGGTTTTTGATAGATAAAAAAAAAATAGATATTCGTAAAACAGATGAGTTGATCACTAGTTGTAAAATATTTACTCGAAGGAACAATTACATATAAAAACAATACAACCTCCAATTGAAAATATTCAAAATAACTAAATTCCATTAGATAAAAAAAATTATAATTTTATTTCAATGAGCTAAAATATTTCATTTTTCAAAGTTTCCTCAATGACACTCTTTTGAATTTATAACAGTGGTATAAATGATTAAAATAAATTAAATTAATCAAAATTGACAGTTTGAAAAGTTTCCAAGTTGCCATTGTCTAAAAACACACAAAAAACACATGTATAATAGTATTTGAGAAGTTGCGTAGGATTATTTTAATACAGACTTTTCTAATTTTATAAATGTTTTTACAAAAGATATCTGGTTGAATTGTTGGATATATTGTGTTACTTCGTTTAATACTAAGTAATTAAAATGTGAGCATTTGTATTCATGAGTTCAAATTAGCGATTAGAAAGGCTGTTTGAAGTTTTTGATAAAATGAATTATCAGTAGTTGTAATTTCAATTACATCTCTATATAATTTTGATTCTCTTAACAGTAACAGCCACTGAACTCACCACCACACTCTTTATATTTGAATATAGACAAAATACTATCGTGTAAATATAAAGTTAACACAAATTATTTATTAGGCTACAAAACATTTTTTAATTAGAAATATGATTTATAGATTAATAAATGAAAACGTGTATACATCCATCAAATTTAGTTAACACCTCATTGTAATTACAGAAAATTCAAATTAACACCAGCTGTGATGAACATCCTATTAAACATGTAGAATGAAATGAGTTATAATTTGTATATTGACAAGTAATTAATAATTCACAAAATGAGCATACGTAGTATGAACTTGCAACTTGAGAATTTTTACAAGAGAAGCAACATCTTTTGATGCACCATCCATTTTTTAAATCTTATAATGTTAAACGAAGTGCTTAAAGTGCAATGGTTCTTGTATGCTAGTTTTATATTATAACAAAGCATGAAAAATGCGCTGTTTATTTAAGTATTAACAATCAATTTTTCTATTAGAATCTACAGTAGTCTTAGAATATTATCAAAATGACTTTTTTTGAGAAACAAATAATCAATTTGTTTGATATAATTAAAAAAATTTAGGAATTAAGCCAGAAATTAAAATTAAAACTTTGGTTAGAATTGCTTCAAATATATATTGTATGATAAACTTTTTGTAATGTTTTGTTTTTTTTACAAAATAATAGCAGAGTTATAATCTAATAAAAGTAAAATTATACACTGCGTGCCTGTGACTTAATTTACGACTTCTCTTTAATTAAAAAGAAAAGTTTCTAATGATTAAAAAAAGAAAAAAAAAAGAAAGGGAATAACTATGCTAAAGTAAAGCTTACAATTTTCACAAGCAAAAAAAAAAAATATTTTTTTTAAAGAGAAACACAACGATTCGTGATGCAGTAATCATTTTTATTCGAAGACATTTTCTTTCATTTAAAATAGGTCACTGAATGTCTGGGTCACATTTGAACCATCTCGAAAAACTATACATTTGTTTGCTTTTATATCTATTGGGTGATTTGTCTTGGCGTTACTTTTATTTTGGTTTTCTTTGTCTGAGTACATAAACATTCAATCTATTCTATCCAGAAGAAGCGATAAATTCCATTTAATGCTATTCGACATCGTAGTGGTCAAGAATAGATGACAGTAAAGTAAAAGAGTTTGGAAAGTGACTCTTCGCCGTTAAATATAACCGGAATACTATATTGTAAGACTTGGCGAAAACAATTGTGAGCAGCATTATTTTCATTTAACTAATTTTTTAAAAAAGTTAAAATTTTTAACTTAAGTGCTAAAATCTGACTTAGAGATATTTTTACTTTATCGGAATATATTGTTATATTGCGAATAAATGCCTGTTATGTGCTTGTGTAGTTATCGAAATTAAGTTTTATCAAAGAATATAATAAATTATATTATTTTTATTGATGAAAAACTTTTTTGAAAAATATCGTTAAGGGAAAAAATGTATTACAGAATGAGGCAATCTAATTTTATTTATTGTCAACATTTAAAAACGAAAATATTGTTAAAAATGTGCTAATTAAGAGGTCCAAAAAATAAAAAGAAACTTATTTCTCATGGAATGATTATTATATTTTCTGAGAAAATTTCTTTTCAGTAGGTCCATCAAAACCAGTGCATAAACAAACAGAAAAATACTTTTTTAATTTTTGATTTTTTAAGATCAATAAAATATTACTGTCTTATGCAGATAAAGAAGTTTAGTTTTAACCTAATGCTTGATAATAACTTTTCTTTTCAAAGACTTGATCCACATTTCCATGTGTTATTTTTAAAGATAACGATTATAGCAATTTTGTATGATTTTTTTCGATTTTCGGACGATATTTTAAATTCGTTTATTAATTTTTGTTTCTTAAGAGCTGTTACATGTTATTTGCATTGTAGTTATCGTCATAAAAACTCGCTGGATAAGTGTAAAAGATAGTAGAATATTGCTTAATCTATAATCTGTTAACCCCTAAATTAATTTAAAGCAAAGGTTTCAGTACATTTCCGTTTAAAAATATCTAAAATATTAATACTAAAATAGATGCGAAATAAATTTTCAGTCCTGGCTATTTTAAAGGTCGAAAAGAGAGCAAGAAAACAATTTAAAGCACTTTTCTTTTTTTAAAAAAAATATGCATTAAAGTAAATATTTTTTACTAGTGATTAGTATAAGCCAGTTAAAATTTATTTGAGAGTTTGAAAACTTTTGCTTAATAACTTTTTAGTTGAAAAAAGATAATAAAAGGAATGTGATTGCCTTGCCTAAGAAAATGAAATTTATTTCTGTTCAAATAAGGATACAGGGCGCTAATAAGTTTTTTATAAATGTTAAATGAATATTTTTTGCCACCAGCAATGGAAAATGGTAACAACTGATTAGTTTATGATAACCAAATATGCGATAAAGAATATCAAGCATTTATAATTACAAAACGGCTCTAAAAGTACTTCATTCACAGATAAAAAGAGAGGTTTTAACAGCAGAAAAAAGTAATGCCGTTTTTGTAAAAAAGTAACCAGTTTATTGAAAATACAAAACTTTATTAGTATAAAAATCATAATTGTATGTGTTGAACCCTTCTGTTTATGAATTTTTTTAAGCTAATTTGTATCATTTTATACCACCACTGGTATAATATCTTGATCCTGATCGATTAAATAAGGCAGCTGAATAATATTCTGTTTATTTACAGCCTTATACATGCACCCCAAAACAACTTGTTCACATTTAGGTTAATATTATTTGCATATTCACACAATCGTTTAAAGTTAATCAGTTCCTGGATCAGTTTGGAAAATAAACACCAAAGAAACGCTAACAGGCTGTTAGCTCATAAGGCTACTCCTGAATTCCATCGATCTTTATCGGGTGTATCTTAACACAAAAGCCCGGATCATGCGGAGCTTCTCACAAAATCAGGAACACCTTCGAGCACTCATGTCTCTCCGACTGCTCCTTAAACAGCTCTTCGTGCTATTTTCTCTTCTCCTCAAACATATCACGTATTATTTCTGCCCGACTCCGCCTTAGAGTTTTCACTGGGGAACTCGAATTCCTTATCACTGAATAGCTGCTCAGCAATGCTTCCCTAGTGGTCTCTCGTCCATCTTGGGAAAATACGTCCATGAGCTGACCCTTCTTGAACACATGATAATTGTATTCAATTCACAGTTAACACCGGCTAAAGTCCATCAGACTTCGACAATTAATGAAAACAGTTGCAGGTGATTGATCTTTTCTCTAAAATGTGAAAAGTCTCTTCATAATAGGAGAAAAATTTGACATTTGGATGTTTTGACATTATTGTCCCTAGAAGATACGAGGGATATTTTTGAAACGGCGAAGATATTATGTGCGACTTTTATCTGGATAGAGCAAATGATCTGACACAATGGCTCCATTGGCGAAGAAAATCCCCATATGACGGCTCGGAGACCTTAACGATGTGTGGGAAAACAGGTGACGCTATATCTGGTTAAAATGCCAATTACAATTTGAGGGAAATGGGGAAACGTTACAACGGTCATAGTAACTTTTATTTTCATGTATCTTGTAAAGTTTATGGTATATATTACATCATAAATATGTGTTCTATTCATGTATATTTCATAATTTTTAAGAATAACTAATCCCTCTATATAACGCTTACGTTGACGCAAAATCAAGCCAAATTTATTGATCACCACTAGGCAAAACTTTACACCTACAAATGAGTAAGGCTTCAGTTTTTTTTACTCACGCTAACGAGGATAGGGTTAACATATTTTCAACTAATTATTTCATATGGTTCTGTTTATTTTCCTAATGTGTGATGCATTTAATATTAAACATAATTAATTAATAGGTCTTTCGGATACATTCAGAGGTATTTTTGAATTAAAATAAAGCAGAATAAAGGAAATTAAAAAATTCTAATTAGCATTACGTTACCTCAACTGGCTTGGAAAATTAAATTCACTCATGCGCAGTGTAAAAAATGAGTATTTTTGAATTACATTTTTTATTTCTTTCTTTGTTATATACATTTTTTATAATAGACTGAATTTGAATAAAGCTGTTTTTGTATCTGTCAAATTTTTATTCTGTTTTTGTAGTGTAGTTTCCAAATTTGAATAATTGCGAGTAAATCAGAATTTTTTTAAAAATTAGTTTTTGTTAATAAATATTTTCTTCTTTTTCTATAGTATCCATATTTGAAAAATTGTGAAAAAAAAAACCCCATTTTTTTAAAATTGTTTTTTGGTGTATAGTTGTATATAGTTATATAGTTTGGTATATAGTTATTGGCGAGGGAGTTTATAGGGGTTGGTGAGCATAAGCTAGCATGGGGCAGAGTCCCCTAGTTTTCTTTATTCCCGAATAAATCTATTAATCCTTTAAATCTTTGAAAATTCTATAAGAATATTAATGTCAACTTTTTATTCTAAAGTTATTTTCTCATTTTTAATATATTGTTCAATAAAAATTTAATACAGAACTGATTAGCAACAAAAACAGCATGGATTCAAATTTTTAATATTACTGGAGGATAGAAATATGAAAGTTCGAAAAGAAAACAATTGAACCAATTTCGAACCCTGGAGCTGAAATTCAACTATTATCTCCAAAATTAAAAAGAAATCTGATTAATATAAATGGAAATTCCAAATATATAATTGAATTTTTTTCGTTAGAAAATACGATTAAAATATTTTTAGATTTCTCTTTTGGTTTAGGATTCAATTATCTTGGTGCATCTTATTTCTAATCTGCTACTTCTTTAGAATCAATTTTTTTATATAGAAGTGTTTGTTTGAAAACGAATATGTTCTAAGAAATTAAAATATGTAATTATTTAGATCTTTGTAATATCAATAATAAAATAGAAAAATTACGGTAATCATCACGATGTAAATATATCGTGTTTACTCCTTAAATGATAGAAATGAAACATGGCTTCAGTTTTAAAGTTATCGCTTATCGTGAGTTAACGTAAATAATCGTTTTCTTAAATTTTAATTGAGCAGTTGATTAATATAATTCAAAATTATGAATTTAGAAACTGCTGATTAGTTTGTAGCCATAAGAAATTTGCTTTGCCGTATTCCAAAATCATCAAAATATCAATATTTCGTTGCCCATATGATAGTTTAAGTAATTTTAATTTCTGTAGAAAATTCCAGAGTTACATTTATTTTTATTTTATTTAATAATTTTTTATAAATGGCAGCAGAATAAACAATGTTATTATAACCATTTTTTTTTATCGTTTGTTAGACTAAAGCTTGATAAATAATGAATTTCAAGAACACAATTATTATTTAAACTTTTAAAAATATTTCTTAAAATAAATATCTGGATGCAATTCTTCAATTCTGATATATTTTATTTATGAAATGTTCTTCGTTGTTAGAATGAAATGTTTAAACTGAGGAATTTTTTTATGCGTTTTGTTATTGTTCTCATTCAATTTTAACAACATGATGCTTTTAAATTGATAGAAATAAAAGTAAATAATTTTAGGGAAGCTTAGAATTTATGTTAGTAATATAACTATGCACAGAATCTTTGAGGTATGTATTTGCTTTTTGTATTGCTGAGATTAACATTTATAGCAATGTAGATTTTCCTTTTGTTTTTATTTTATATATTAATTATTAAGAATATAATATTTTTATTTCAAAATTCTTACATTTGTAATTATTTTGTTTTGTTCTTGCAATTGTAATGTTAAGTTTTGTAATGCAGTTAAGTTAATTAACATTTTTTAAAAATTTTAGACTATTTTATAGATTTTATATCATGCTGTAAAGAGAATAAAAACTTTAAATTGATAATTCTCCAAATTATATTTTCATCGGCATACTACTTTTCGAAATTCTAAATGCGTTTGAATTTAATAAAGTATGGAATTTTTCAAAAATACTCTACAATATAAGTTTTGTAGAACTATGCATGAAATCAGTTCTAAAATTGTAGTTATATTCAAAATATTCAAAACTGAAATTCAAGTACTTTTGAAAGTACTTTGTGAGTTTAAAATAAAAAAAGTAATAATATATTAAATTTAACTGCAGAAGGAAATCCATATTCAATTTTATATAAATTATTATGAGTTATATAATTTTTAAGAAAATATTTATGAAAAAATATGCGTATTTAAAAAAGCGTTACAAAAAATTACAATATTTGGAGAAGTTTAGATTTTACAAACAGTTTACCGTAAATTACAAATTTTTGTTTGTGATAGTTTTATAATATTACCTTAATAAATAAATAATTATACTATCATACTAATTAAAAATTAAAATTTTTGGATGATATACCATATCACTTTAATTGAGTTTTGGAAAACTCCAGTTTATTATGCCAAACTCTTACTGAAAATTTAATTATACGTTTTTACTTACAAATACAATGCTACTTTCCTTTAATTTATTTAATAAACTATAAATGAACATCAAAATTTGAAATTAAACCAATTAAAAATATAAATGTAGAAGAATTATATTTTATTTAAATAAATAATTAGCACCAATATAATAATCGTTGACTAACCCTACGAATGCAAATTTGAAGATATTTTTTCCCTGGTGCTTTTTTGTAGATATCATTCAATCTTTACATGAAGATATATCTTACTGCTATACGATAAAAAACGAATTATATACCATAAATAACAAATTCTTACATGAGATAGTTTTAGACTATTATCTTAAATAAAATTTAATTCCAAATAATGCATAAGAAATAAGCAATTACATAATTATAATAATTAAAAATATATTTAGGTTGTATATCATACCGTTTAAAATAATTTATGAATTTACCGATAAATACAATACTAATTCCCTTTAATTTATTTAAATAAAACTGTAACTAAAAATGAAAAAAAAAAATGAAATTCAGCTAGTTAAAAATGTAAATTTGGAAAAGTAATATTTTATTTAAAGAAATAATCGGCGCCAATCTAATAATCACTTACTGACCCTCTGAAAACAAATTTGAAAAGGCGTTTTCCAGTGTACTGTTGTCATTCACTCTTTACGTGAAGAAATATCTTGCTCGCAGATGATAAAAACGATTTTTTAGCAAAAATAGATAGAAAAACGAAACAATGAACTGATATGAAGCGAAAAGAATTATTTTCTTCTTTTTTTGGTAAAAAGGTGAAGGCGTTCGACTGTAGATGATTTAGTTTGAACTGTAATGATATGACTGCTACTCCCAATATTCGTGAGTAAATGTAATCAGAGGAAATCTCCAGCGCCGAGAGAAACAACTGAAAGTTAATTGAGTTTGGAAGACTCAAATTTATGATGCCAAAATCTTACTGAGAATTTAATTATATCCAGATTCATTTGACACCGTAATCCTGAAGCATGGCCACATTAAGTTGCTCATTTTAATGCAAAGGCAAAGCCAGGATCCGTATTTGAACGGACTGTCAGAAATTTGCCACAGTTTTAATATTAATCAATGCTCTTGCTGTCTTCTTTGAATACCAGTTTTAATTTTATTAATAGTGAGTCATAAATTCAATTAATATACTAACCCTTTGAATTTGAAATGATGTTTAAACAAACAGGGAATGATTTTTGTGTACCATTTGAAACTATAGAGATAAAAACCTATCTTTAATCACTGAGACAATCCCTAACTGAAGATTTTTCTAAATCTCTTTCTCTTTTATTGCAGCGGTTTTTCGAGGAATTTTTTTATTGATACGTTAGTTTTTTTTATTACATGAAAAAAAAAAGAAAATTTTCATTTCAATTAATGATAATTATTTTTCTTCATCATTATCACTGTTGTCAATCAAAGTGTTCCAATAAAAATTGCTTTTTTGCAGATTATTAGAAAAAATAGTTGTAAATTGACATCTATATATTTACCTTACATAATTAACAAAAACATTGCTAACGATTTATGCAAGTGTGCGAACTAATCTTTTTACTGTAAATTTAAATGAATTATATATTTGGGAAGGAAATTATATTTAAATGAATATTAAAAATATTTTTTTGGGGAAAAATATCTTACGTAGTACTGCTTAGTTTTCATAATGTGATTTTTAACTGGACAGATATTTGAAACAATACATAGTTTATAAGGTAAGTAGGGGAAAAGTAAAATAAAATTTTTAATACCATAAGTATAAATTGTCTTTTAAATTTGTGAAATTAACTTTGAGATTACACTGAGATTATACTGAGCTTTGCTAAGTATGAAATACAAAAATTCCATTAACGTGAGTTTTTAGGAGTTGATTAAATATTCTAAAGGCTTGAAAAATGCTGATGAGATATTTGCTGGATGTAACAGGAATAGTGAAAACCTCTTTCAAAATGCGCTACAAAAAGTTCGTTTGAACTAGAAATACCAAATTTTACTCCTTCTTTATACTTTAAGCAACAAGTACCAAAAACAATGTTAAGTTACAATAATAAGTGAAGCTATACTATGCAACGAGAATAGTTACTTATCTGTCTCGAATTTTATCATTCATTGTAATGAAATTTAATTGTTTTTGCATATTTAGATCGCCATTCATTGATATCTGTATACATGTATAAAACAGTTATGCTGATCATAAAACTGCTAATCAGTTCTGGATAATATAATACTTTGATATTGTTGATGTTTACTAAAGTACATAAAATCGATCTTTCAATATATAAAACTTACTGGCTGTAATCTGTTAACTGTGTCACTCTATTTGAAAATTTCTCCATGTGATATGCAGGACTTGATCATAAAAACTTAAAACGAACAGATATGATTTGGTGTGGTAGATCCATGATATTAGGTGTTCACTAAGAAAGTTGTTATAATTTTAATTAAAAGTTAATTCTATTTCCAAAGTTTTTCCATAATAATTCAGTAGTATATTATTAACTGCATTTTTTACACTACTTCTGAAATCAAAAATAAATTGTTGAGAGTTATTAATTTTATTTACTCTCAATTTCTTCTGGTTCCTTTTTTAAAAAAATCTCGATACTTAAAGTACATTTTACAGCAATCATTTTCATTGTTTTATTGAATTATATTCAAGCTCATTCATGCCTTATATGAAATAAATATTTTCTTTTTTGTGAAAGTTCTTATGCTGTATAATTGAAAATAAACAAAGGCAGAAGAGTCAAGCTGTTAACATTATCGTGTTGCGATGTTTCAAACTAAAGGTTTGCATTTTCATTTTCTTTTCACTTTTCTGTGCAATGTGATTTCATGGAAATGTATTTCCTATTTAATTAGTTGAAATATGTCTTATAATTTCTTGGACTTGCTTTTGTCCTTTATAAGGATTATTAAAAATAGATCTCATTATTTTAACCCTCTACGAGATAACGATGGAAAACCAAGAGAGGGGTTCAGAAAGAAAATTCAAAAATGCTCCATTTTATACACTTGAGTAGAAACGAGATACGCTTTTATAATGTTAACAAACTATGATAATTCGGTTTATTTAATGAGGCATTCGAAAGTTTGGAGAAATATATTTAAATAAAACTTTAATAAAATATAGTAAAAATAATTAACTGGCGTTTTTTGCCAATTTAGGCAAAATTTCTTTATTAGAAGGAAAAAAAAAATGCTTTAAATAATAAAATCATGGCTTCATGGCTTTAAATAATAAAATATTCTTTATTTTTGTCTGAAATTCATTTTCTGAATGCAATACTAAGAAATATTCAATAGCTATTTTAATATAGACTCAGTAGTTTATTAATAAGTCATTAGAGAGACTGATTTTCTTAGAGTTGGTAAACTATTTTAACGGAATCAAACAATTGTTTTTTGTATTAGATCTAACAATGTGCTGTTAAAAATCATGAAATCTAAAATTTTGCCTTATTTATTAATCATGGTTAAAATATTTGTACCACATTTTAAAATAAAAATAATTTTTAATATTAAAAGTGAACAATTTCTTTCATTTTTTTAGGTCGATTAACGAACACCTTCAGGATATAAAATGCGTTGAACAGTAAATGTTCCTTTGAGTAATCGCTGCAATGACCTAAAATTATATAAGATAGTATAATTTAAAACTATATGACTCAGTCATCTTTAGTTATTGAAATTTAAAAAAATATTCAAAATTTATTGCAATTTGAAACTGTTTAACTAAATTTGATTATTACAGCTGGATACTGCCTAACAGTTTAGATCTCACAATTTTTTCCATAGCACATTAACTAATCTAAACAACTTAAGAAATAATTTTTAAAGTTTTTAAAAGTATTTTTTCCTTTTGAAACTTCATATCTATTTGTAATGTTTTAGAAATTAGTTATTTGATCATGGTTAGAGTATACAATATGAAATGTTTACTTTTTTCATATTTAAATATTTCGAAGTAATGCAAACGACCAAAGACCAATTTTTTTCAGTGAACTTTGTATAATAAAAAATAATAAGATTATTTTTTAAATTTTCTTGCATCCAAAATCAAAAAAGATTGAGAAATTTAAAATTCTGTTTTTTCCTTTCATCTTATTAACGAACAAATTTTATTGGAAACAAAATTTTCAGCTTTTGGTGAGAATAATTTTATCATAAAAATATTTTACTTGGTTTTATGAAACCTTTCAATTTTAGCTTAATCAAAAAAGTTACTTCAAAGAAACGTTTTTTGAATTCCAGATCTTTATCGAGATGGTCATTTAAATGATCTGAAAAGATTTAAAGTAAATTGAAATTAAAAGCTATTGAACTGTATGAGTTTCATGAAGTTGTAATAGCAGAAGAGTGTGCTTTTTTATTTATAATTTTAATTTGACCTGTCTGTTTTACTGAATATGAATAATATTACCATAATCTGAATAAAAATTTAAATTATTAATTTCCTCAGTAATACGCTTATGGACTCAAAGAAATTTTAAAATATTTTTTTTATTTCTTAAATTTTCTTCTTAAAATATTTCTTTAAAGTATTTTTCTAGTTGAAAGTGTATGCTTATCTATAATGTTTTAGAAGCTAGCTGTTAGTTCATGTTTAGTTTAATTTAGTTTAGTTTAGTTATATTAACGTCCCGTTTAAAGCAACAAGAGGGCTATTTTGGGACGAACCTCGTAATTTTGAGCCATGGTCAGATGACGAGGACGCCACTTGAAGTGGCATCCCCCTCTTCACACCACACCACACCAGCGGGAGGACAGCTGTTAGTTCAGGATTCAAATGGAAATGAGTAAAGACACGTATATTGTTTTAATCTCAAATATTACTTCTTATTATTCATCTTCTTAATTCCGAATCATGTAGAATGGAAGTTTTATTCTAGAACATTACATTGTATAAAAGATTCCGCCACGTTCCTAAGTTTATCGAAGGTTGCACTTAAATTTGGCAATTTTCTGAAATATAACCTTAATTATAGCTCATTGATTTTTAGTACTTAATTTAAACTGCAGAAGCGTATTTGCCAAGTGTAGAATGCTTTACCCATTTCATCCAAGTTTTGTATTGTTCTCGATTGAAAATCATGTCATATATTAATTAATTTACTTATCAAAATAACTTCATCTAGTTTTACATTTCTTAGTAAAATTATTACTTCTATTATGCCTAATTAATAAAAATGCTTGCAGGAACGCTTTATCTTTCCACAAAAAAAAAAAAAACTGCATTATACCTGTTGTATACATATTTTTTATTTATGATATTCTTATATCTTGTTGTTAACATAGAAGAAATGTAAGATCTTAAGCCAAAATGAATATAGAAGAATTTAAGCTTTATTTTATCTTTAATACGAAAGTTTAATAGGAATTTAAATTTTTTATCTATAATTTTATAACATTTTAAAATAATTTTTTAGGAATATTATTTACGGCAACTGCTTTCAATAAGAATGAGATTCAGAGTTTTTGTAATAATTTCAATGTTGCTAATTTCCTTGCCAGTAAACAGTTGAATTAGATAGCTTGTTATGAATTATGTAGTGGATATAGTATACTTCTCCTAGAAATGCTTCATCCAATGTTATTGTCTTTCTTCTGATTACTTTCTCCAATAGTTATAGCTTCCTTTACAAATTTCATAACCGACATTTTCTGACTTCAATATACATTTCTGTTATATTGAAGCAGTGCATCGCAGCCGATAGCTAGAGCAATAGTAGTTCTTAAGACATAGTCTTTAACGAAACTCGATAAGATGGTATATCTAGCAATAGGAAACTTTGAAGGAAGAAATTACAAATATTTGTAAGAAGATATTAAAAGACAAGCTGATGGAGTAAGGTTTCTGGAATATTGCTCTAAGCAACATATCTACGTCTGTTGAAGGAACGATTCCTAAGGAGGAAAAGTATAATTATTGACTGAGAAAGAGTCTGAAAAATATTTCAGACTGAGAAAATCTTATTTAAATAAGAGAATGCTGAATTTATCTTTAATTCATCCAGAGCCTTTTCAGGAACTATACCACTTCTTGACCAACTGAATTACTGAAATTCCAAATCATTGAAAAGGGAATAATAAACTATACAGATCGTCTACATCAAAAAGTGAATCAGTTTATGGACGCCACTAGAGCAGTGTTGTCGGTCTTTTCCAATTTTTTTATTTTCTATCTTGTAGTGGTATTTCCCAAAAATGTACAATATTCATTTTGGACAGAGATGCGATGGATTTTATTGTTATAAAGATCACATTAAAACAGTGTCAAAATCAAATCGTTACAAGTTCAAGAGTTGCAAAAATAATTTTAGTCATAAATTGTTCCATAACCATTGCAGAAAAAAACTAAAATTATGTATTTTTAAAATAAATTTATATGAGTTTTCATGAATTAAAATTTAAAGAGCTATTTCTTTCTAAGCATTTACTACCGAATCTATACTAATGCATTAAATCTGGTATTTCATATTTACCTCTATCCCTTATAGATCTTTTCATTCTTTATATGATACATTTCACAATTTACAATCGACAGTATGAAATAATATTTATGTTATAATGCCAGATCACTTATTAATCAAGACATGATTAAAAATTCGATTAAGAAATTTGAATTTTATAAGGCTTGAAATGAATCGTTTGATAAAATAATGCCTTTTCTTAGATATCGATTAATTTAGCCCTCATAATAATTTCATAATATTTGTAGATAATGCAGATTTCGGAATCCTACTTCCCTACAAAACTTTTAAAGCCTTTTTAAAAAATCGATTTTTAATATTTCTATAAATACTTTTATGTAGCACCTTTAGACAAAGCAAAATGGCTAAGCGATCTATTGTAAATTATTTTATAAAAAATATGTTTCGATTCATTGAGCAATAAAAGCTGGACAACTGAAATTTAAATGGCGTTTTAAATAAAACAGAAACAAAATAATAAATATTTATTGATACAATTTAAATGACATTTATTTCCTTTAAAATTAAAAAAAACTATTTTCTTTAAAATTATAAGACAATATAATATAAAACTTACAAATGACAGTTAATTAGGAATGTTACTTAAGATAATGTCCTAGATTCATTCAAAACAATATTTGATATCAAATTGAATATGCTCGGTAGCACGGATTTATAATTAAACAAAAACATAAAATTAAATAAATTTTGAAATACCAAAAACAATTTCATGGGTTTAACGCCCCTATATTTGTGAGCTTCCTTAGCAATTATTTGCCTTATATTATAGTCCGACTCTATATGTAGAAAGCGAAAACATAAGACCTTCAGTTGAGACTATTTATAATTTCTAATCTTGCTTTCTGTACAAGTAAGATGTCTTAATCCGAGTTTGGTCATTTACTTATAATTATATTGATCGATGTCCCCTAGCATGGTAATAAGAAATGAATCAGTGGCAGTTCTTAAAATTCCCTAACTACTGCGAAATTGAAGCCATGATTGAAAACCTATCGATGGTAGCGATGCCATTTCCTTTTCGCAAGGTGCACCCGGGGGATTACTTTTACCTGCACTCCTGTGTTCGAAATGCAAGAGTAATTCGCGATCGATGGAGAAAAACAAACTTGGAACTTCCCCCTACCAGTCTCAAGCAATAAAATATTATCGTCAACCTTCGTTGTCGGAAAAAGTTGGGAATAAAAGTTCCTCAAAAAGAGTAGGAAAAATAAAAAAATAAAAGGGCTTTTTTTTTCTGTTTTCTTGCAGGCGGAAGATCTTCAAGCAAAGGCTGGTATTATTCTTGTGGACCAGTGTTTTCACAATATTTGGAAAACTTTTTTTTTCTAATTGTTTGATTTTGAATATATGCTACGCTTTACTTATTTTCAGAATTTAAGTGTGATTAGAAATAAGCAATTCAATACTTCCTGATGCCTTAAATTGTACACAAAGAGATAAATGTATTCATCAAAAATTTTTACCTTGAGATTTTGTTTTTAAAAGCTTGTTGAGTCAGAAAACAGCTACATTTAGAATTCTGCCTACTTATCGATTACAATTTCAATTTGGTATGCAGTTTTTGAATTCAATTAATTTTTGATCGAAATTCATGTATAGGAAACCGGCATCTCATTTTATCCATGTATTTTAAGCGTTATAACTAAAAAACGCCAATAGTTGGAGAGGGAAAATTTGGTTTCACTATTTCACTAGTATATATTTATCAAATTTAAAATCAAATCTATTAATGTGATGATTGACTACCAATTTTACTATTAATAGCTCAAAATCGCTACAAGTTAATTATGAATTGTATTAAATGTTCTTAACACCCAGGGATGGATTTCGCTAACTCCAGCGCCCCTCCCCTCAGCTCAACAGCCATACGGTTGTCACGATGAGGAAGGTTGCATGTTGATCAATTAAAAGACATTACAAATCTAGTTATCAAATAAATAATTTTGTGGGGAAACACGATGAAAATTTAAATGATTAGATTAACATTAATATTTTGTAAAATATAATTAATTATTTCCTATTTTATTCTATTATATTTACTAAGTAATTAGATTATTTATGAATGTAGAGCGTCTGCTTGATAAATATTGTGTATAAACGTGGGTATTATGCAATCCTCAGTCATAATATATAAATAAAATTATATGAATCTTCATAAGGTTATTTAAATAATAAAATAACTTTATATTAATTTTTAAGTTAAAAATATGCTGAAATATGGAACTAAATTGATCCGTTTATTAAAAAAAAAGTACTTTCCGGAAAATATATAAATCCGACAATGAAAAGATTGTATTTATCTGTCTAACTTTTGTACTAAATCCTTCAATATGGTAGATTTCTGTTTAACTTTGTTTTCTACAAGTCCGAGAACTTAATCACATAATATATTAAGATGTGTATAAATGTAAAATAATAACACATACATATAAAATTTCGTAACAGCAAATAATTTTGGAAATCTTAAAAAAATGAACCCTGAATGATAAAAATAAAGCTGATATCATTAAATTAAGCTTGTAAAATTACATTGCTTATAAATACTTTTTTCTTCTAATATTGGAAATAAAATATATTAAAGTTATATTATGAATATAATTGTAAAGTAATATTTATTGCAAATTGTCATTACGAAGCATATGTCAGATTTCTTTTTGAAATAGAAAACTGAAAATAGTTTTAAACTGCGTTTTACCAGCAATAGAAGCAATTAGCATATTTTCTCATGGAATTTTGTTTTTACTTATCCTTTCTTTTTAGTTGACGGATATTTTTTAAATCGGATTTATCATGGATAGATAGGGATAGATATTATAATGTCCATGCCATTCTTATTAAGGTAAAAAAGAATTTCACAAACAAAATGCTTAAAATAAAATTGAAATATTTATTTGATTCGCCGAATTTATTTCGTATTTGAAAATATGCAGTGGGAAGTTCTGATAGGAATGATTTTGAAACCATGGTCATCTGACTACTGATCAGCCGGTAATCCTCTTTCCAAACAAACCACCGCTTGCAAACATCGCGGTTACTAAGAATATTTGAGCTTCTACCGGATTCAATGTTAGTTATTCACACGTTCTAACACAGTGTGTTTGAATTTAAACTTTAATCCATAACTTTACAAACATGATATTTATTTGCATCAAAAAAAGAGGGCCTATGTATGATAGAGAATGGATTTTTGTGACATTTATATCTATTGCAAGCTTTCATGCCAAGTTGATATTGTTTCTTTCTTTCAAAGTATACAGTAGTATTTCCTATATACTATTATAATTACCACAACAAAGAATAAATTTTTAACAGATTGAATTTTGCCTTTTAATTATAATGTAAATAACTTTCACATAATTTGTTATATTTCACAATGTAAAGATTGTATTAAAAAAGTGTCATATATTAGGGCGCCCCAAAAGTTTCCTTCTCAGTGCATGGATTTATCTGGCTCTGCTTGTGCAAACATGAAGGATTATGTAACAGGATTGGTTTCAGTTGTACCAGATCTGTACTGCAGTCCAAGTCGGGAATATATCTCCCAAAAGTAATTTTGCCATTTGGTGGGATTGGGAGGGCGTAATTTTCTATGAAATTCTTCTCCAACATGAAACAATAAATTTTAAGAAGTACTGTCATCAACTGGATCAATTAAAAGTTGCCATGGCAAAAAAAAATTGTAAGAATCAATTAACCGACAAGGCGCTGTTTTTCATTATGACAACGTGAGACCACATATTGCATTAGTCGTAAGATAGAAACTCGTACAGTTTGATTGGGATTTTTAACTGCATCTTACATACTCATCAGATTTCTCAACAACTGATTATTACTTCTGTCTGTCCTTCAAAATTTCTCTTCGCTATAAGCGCTTTCAATCCATCAGTGAAATAAAAGTGCACGTAGAGGATTATTTCTTGTCCCAAAAACAACAACTTTGGAAAGAAAGCACAATGAGGCTTCCTGAGAAAGAGAAGAAGATAATACAACAAAAGGGTTCTTGTTATAGCAAAATAAATAATGTCTTGAATAATAAATATTACGTATTCATTTCATGTCGGAGATGAAAAAAAAAAAAAAAAAAAAAAAAAAAAAAAAGTTTAAAAAAAAATAACGAAATACCCTAATATAATTTTAAAAGAAAAAAAAAAAAAAAAGAAAGAAAGTTTTAAAGAAACTTACGAGATACCCTAATATAATTTTGTACTCATTTTCAAAAAAAAAAAAAAAAATGAAGGAAGAAAATCTTCACATTATAATGGTAAAATCATTATAATGTAAAGTTTTTCTAAATTTACATTATTTTATTTTAGGTATGTTGTGGAAAAATGCTGTAAAATTGCTAATAATATTATAGTAAATTACTATAAAATTTATTCATTTTCATCCAATAACATTCTTAGTAAATTAAATTCAACTCCACATAAAGATTGTAATTTCACAATCATCTAATGATTATAGAAATATTAAGTTTAGGAAAAAAATATTATTATTAAAAATTAATTAAAAAATTGTAAGAGCTAAATTAAATGAGCCATTAAATTCTTTTACTCAAATTTTATGTTTTGCAAGTGATAAAATTTTTTAAATCATGTAAACAATAGCAGTAATAATGCTTCTATTTTTTATTGGAAAGAAAGGTTTCCCTGTTTCATTATTATCAATATTATTTTTACAGCCTGCAGATTGGATATATGGCTGAGAATTTATAGTATTTATTTCATGGCATTTACAATTTCATTAGTATATGATATACAAATGAAATATTCACATAAAAATGTAGAACTAATAATAAGCAAAATAATAATGTGTGTCTAGCCTTTTTATGTGTTTTTACATACTTTCATTTGAGTATCCATTAAAATGAAATTACATTTTCTATGAATCAAATTATATTTCTATTCTTAACAGGCATACTTGATTTATATAAGCATAGGCAACAAATAAGCATACAGTATATTTGAATTTTAATTATACCAAAAGAGCAAAGACTAAAAGAAACATGTATTGGGTGACCATAAAATAACTTTTCTTACTTAAAATCCTTGAATGAACAGAGCTAAATTTCATACCCTTGAGGAAGATGAATTCCACCCCCTAAAAATAACAAAAGTTGACGATTGGAAAGATTTTAGCGCTATCAAAACGAAAACGCGTTAGTAATAACAAACGAGGCGTGGAAAATGGATTGAGCGAAATTTCATTGACTTACGAGGCATAAAAAATGCATATGCAGAAATGAATGACACCCAGTGAAAGTTTAAGGGAATAATTTTTTTCAATGACCTACCTGAAATATTTTCAAGCATGGGCCTTCAGTGTACACTAAATTGCGCATCGGCAACATTTCAGAGATTTTATTTATTTACTTATGTTGGGGAATTAATGCCTTCCATAATATGTGTATAGAATTAGATTTCATCCTGCTCATGAGTTTTCACTGTAAATGCCTCAAAGCAGTGAAAGCTATTTTAGGAGCTTCTAATTTTCCCCATGGGATTATGTGTTTAATAATATTATTGAAAATTATCATTCGAGGCATATTCAGGGGCATTTCATTATGATATTGTGAAAGAATTTCTGCATATTTTAATTCAACGGTTTGTATTTTTGGAATCTCTTGTAGAAACCAAATGTATTTTCTTGACTTTTGAATGATAGCTTATAAATTCCGCCTGTAGCATGCATTTCTTAAAATTTCCTAATTTTATGAAAATTATGCAACCGAGAACGTTCTCAAGTAAATTGATATAATGAAAGCGTTGTAAGCATTTTGGAAGAAAAGAAGTTATGCAAAGCCATTTCTCTTCTTGTCAAGTGTTGTCCATTACCAGATTATTCCCAGAGAGTGTCAGATTTTAAAATTATAGTATAAATATTTTATAGCTGTTAGAAATATTATTTTTATTGCAAAAAATAGCTTTTAGAGACGCTATTAGAACTATCAATCAATAATATTTCTTGGATTTTTTGAATTGTTTAATATATTGCCTATAAGTTTAAACCTCTTTTGGCTCTCTTTTAAAACAGTTTGTTTTTCCCTATAATGGATTAGAAAGTTTCATGGATCAATGTTCTATTTTCAAAAAAAATTATTACTTGATATTTAATTTGATTTTAAGTTCTATAGTTCCTTCTGCATAATATTTGAAATTAAAATTGTCTTTAAATTCTACAGTTCCTTCTGCAACATGTAGTTAACCAACAAGATTTTTAAAAAACCAATTTTTTGGTCTACATTAATATGGATGTTATTTTTTGTATCAAACAATTATTGATCAAGACATAAGTTGTTCTTAATTTTACCGGAGAAGGACCAAAGTTTGTTTACTTCTTTTAATGAATTCGCATGTTAAAGATGATTCCAGAAAAAAGAAATCTTAAAAAAATATCGAAAAATAAAAATTTTATAGGCAGCTTGTTTGATTAATTGGTAAAAACATTTTTTTATTTCTTTAAAAAATAAGCATTAATGCTATATGAATTTTATATATCTCAGCTTTTGTTCTTAATATCTTGATCATAAAAGGAATGAATAATTTTGCATATATGTTTATAATAAAAATAAACGTTTTTTTTAAATCTTTATGTTTCCAGAAATAATGCAACCCATTCTTGAAGTCTTCTTAAATAATTCATTCCTTTTTTCTCGAATGCAAAGTTATTATGTATGTTTGCATAATAAATTGCCACTGCAGTGGATGCAAGAACAAAAAAAATTAAATTTCGAATTCCTTTCTGAGAAAAAGAATGTCTTTTTTTTATTTGACATGAATACATATTACATTCATGATACGAAGAGAACTACTAGGTTTTTGATTAATATGGAAGGATTGTACTCCTTCTGTATTCTCTCGTATTCTTTCAATGATTTTTCAAATATCCCTTTGTTTTTGTCATCATCCACTTCTAGCAACATATTTCATATTTATCATTTTATGATGTACCATTCTTTCAATCTTATATAGTTTTTCTGCTGAATTTGAATTGGTAAAATAACTCTTTTCAGCTTTAATTAATATTACTTGTACGCAATATTTCATAGAATCTTTCTGTAAATTCTGGTGAATTATTTGATTGCACTAATTATTAATTTGTTTACACGTTAAAAAATATCTATACTCTTAAAATATTTATGATTTTTGACTTTAGTGGTAACACTATAGAATATTGGATCATTATTCAAGAATAAAATATGCACATACAATACAATGAAATACAACCATTGTAAATAATGGCAAGACATTTCTTTAGTATTTACTTTTTTTCTGTCCATTTATTTGGAGGTAATTTCAGTTTTAGCGTGTAATTTCACTGGGACGGACCTGTTCAGCGAGATATTATTGTTAATTTATTGCACTCCCAAGGATTGCATACAGACGAAAGATAATATAGATGCGAAGTAGATAACTGTAAAATTACTGTTGCTAAGAATGTAATAAAAGAAGATTTTATTGAGAAAAAGATTATTGTGTTAAAAAATTGTCTGCAAAGGATTAAGAATAATTCCTGAGGCAGTTGGTATGTTCTTTTGTAGCCACAATGGTTGTTAGGCATTGCTTCTGTTCAATACAAATTTTTTGACGGCATTTTAAGGTAGATGTATTGAATAGGGTTTGTTTTAGTGTTTTTTTTATTGTCAATGGATATTGTATTAGATATGGTCCATCCAAGTATGTTTAAAAGGGATAAAAAGCAAGGGAGCATGTTGGCTATTCTATACCAGCCAGTTCATCTTCATTATGAGTTTATCAGTTCTAATATTATTGTCTGTAATATCGATACTATCCTCTCTTTCTCTTTCGAAGGCAGTGAAGAGACTCGATTCTCTAACGTCTTTTTATTTCATCACGGAGAAGCAGGCATGTTTATGTAAGACAGAAGCGACGACACACAATAGAACGACACAGAGCGGAATGAGGAAAAGCTCTTGCACATTTTATCACTAGTTTGATATAATATGATACTGATAGGGAAAATATTTGTTCACAGTGCTAATACAATGATATCAAGACAAGGATTTTCGCGCAACCAGGAAAAGGAAACAGAGGGATCTTTTTGAAAGGAATTCTGTCACGTCAGCGATATTTTGCCGCGCCACTCGGAGTGTGGGAAAGTAAAACTTTTAGCCGATTCAGCAATTTTACAAAACTTCTGTTGAATTAATTAGATAGATAAAGCGGAATGGGATCAGGAAATAGAATATTCTAGAACGAAGAAAATATGGGCTAAATTGAGCTAAAAATTTGAAAATTAACTCAGTTTTAAATTTAATTTTAAAATATGATTACATATTTATCCTTTAATATAATTCTATATCATTTTAAAATAATTATTATGTGTGAAAAGCAGTACATTGCTTAGACATTTTAATTAAAATGCCACTGCTAAGTCTGAAGATATTCACCTCTGTTTTTGAACCTATAAGAACATTTATTAATATTGCTTCATTGCTTATATTATTTAATAACAAAATGTTAATGTTATCGCCTTTTTAACTAAAGTCATTTCTAACACGATAATCTTACTAACATTTATTGAAAATATCATATGCCGTCTTGCAGTTTTTCTTTACAATAAAAATATCAAATTTCAAGCTTTTTCCTATGTGTGAAGCAAAAATATTTACAAAATGCAAAAGAATGCATGAAAACATTTTTGTTTCTGTATATAATCTATTATTATAATATTTACAGTAATAATTTAAGGGAATTAATTGTCATACTTCGTAATTTGCTGACTGAAAAATCGATCTATTTCTTTTTTTAAGGTTTTACATCGTTGAATATATATTTATATAGGACAATATAATCTATAAAGAATATTACAAAAACAAGAGGGCTATAATTAAAGTTCCACTTTGAAATGGGCATAAAAGGAAAACTATTGGACCAAATATTAGGAAACTTGGTAATACTCATGTCCAAAATTAAGGTCACAACAATGTTTTTCAAAGAAATTCTAAATGGTTACCAGTAAAATTTAAACAAATTATATTTTATATATTATGAAGGAGCGTTACTATGTGTGACTATGTAACGCTTTACTATGTATGTTATATGTACTATGTTACAATGTGTTCCCATAACCCTTGTTATGGGAAAACAAATGTTGTTTAACATTAGTTTTTGAGTTCTAGTTCTTTTGATTTTCTACTGGAATAAGACCATTTAGGCCGCTGGGATTTTTGCCAGCAATTTTGTAAATATTGCAATGAAACAAAAAATTCAATCTGTTTCGTGAGGATGCGTTCTCACAATCATTTAGACGATTCCTTAAGATGGAGAGCCGTTGGCAGGCTTGAAGCTGGACAGGCTCAAGCGGAGGTGGGTCGAGGGTTACAAGTGGTACCGAAAGTGGCATCCAGGTTGAGGAATCAATTCCAAGCAAATGGTACGGTAAACACGAAGGCAGCCAAGGCCTTCACAGAGCAACGACGTCTGCACAGGATCGCTATTTGTAATTAAGTGCACGACGGCATAGGCTGACAACGGCTCCTCAACTTGCTCGGGACTTTGCTGCTGCATGTGGAATAAGAATTTCCAGACAAAAAGTATACAGAAGCCTAGCAGAGAGGGCCTTTTATGTCTGGCGACCAGTTTAGTGCGTCCCTTTAGCTGCAATAATCGGAAGAGCCCGGTTATTGTGGTGCCGAACACTACTTGGGCACAACAAGAATGGGGGCGTGTTCTTTTCAGTGATGAGTCGAGAGTTACCTCACACCCATCGAATCTTCATCTGGAGAGAGCGAGGAGTTCACTTTCAGTCCTCCTACGTAAAAGAAATCGACAGATTCAGTGGAAGATTAATCCTTGTCTGGGATGACATAATATTGGGCAGTCGTACACCACTGCACGTCTTTGATGCTAGTACTATCGATGCACATCGCTATAGAAATGAGATCCTTGAAGTCTATGTGAAGTTGCACCGGGGTGCTTTTGGCCCATACTTCACGTTTATAGACTATTGCGCGTGATCACACAGAGTCCATATCATAGATGATTTTCTTGAGGAAGAGGAGATACGACATATGGACTGACCCTGGAGGTCTCTGGATCCAAATTCCATTGCGAATGTTTGAAATGGTCTTGGAAGAGTTATTGCACAGAGCAACTCCCCTCTTAATATCCCCAAAAGTTAAAATCTGCTCTTTTGGAAGAATGGGATTTGTTGCCCCAAGCATTTATTGACTACCCTCATAAAGAGTATGAAAAACTCGTTGTGAAGTTCTGTATAGCAGTACACGGTGGTCAAACTACATATTAGATAGGCTTTTCTCGAGATAAAGATTTTATATCTGATTCATAATGTAACACTTTTTGATACACCCTGTTTCTTAATTCCCAATTAAAACCTTTTCCATGTTGTTATGTGTTTATGTTCTATCTTCCATTGTAGTGTACTTCTGTCCCGCATTTCGTGGCAATATAGTGAATGGTTTTCCATTTTTCGCATATTTTACGTTTGTGACCTTAATTTTGGACATAAGTATAGTTCAAAAGAAATCGTGAAAATTTCTTTTCTGCCAAAAAAGGGTCAAAGATACACCACCAGGGGGGAAATGGTGCTATATGCAATATTGTTAAACAAAATACGGCGTGATGACTGTGGTTTCAAATGTTTTTACTCGTTTCCGAAAAGTGTTACAAAGAATGCTCAGTATGTGTTATAAAAATCGCGATTTATGGAGCAAATCTAAACAATTTTTCAGAACTGAAAGATGCAATACACCGACAAGTGCTTAACATTTCTCCTCAAATAGAGAAGAGCTTTAGTTGAGAATGCAGTAATGCGATTTAACTTTATTTCAGAAAATGGTGAACACCAAATTGGACATGTTTTGTAACATGTTTCAGAGAAGATTAAATACAGTTTAAACTGATGTCTTCATACCCTATTTTGCTTAACGATATAGTGTAAGCTCTATCTAGTCAGTTTTTTTTTGTCGGATAAACAATATAGTGTAAGCTCTATCTAGTCAGGTTTTTTTTTGTTGGATAATATTTGGTCCTATAGTTTTCCTTCTATGAACATTTCAAAGTGGAACCAAATAATTAAATATAACCTACCCGTATATTTAAATGGTTTTTACTTCATTTTTAAACCTGTGTTACTATCAGTAAAAACATAATCTACTACTGTATGAACAAAGTAATGAATTTTTTGAAAAATTTCTGTAACATCGATATAAACAAAATATGTTTATTTAAAAGACTTTGACTCTATTACGAAATCTAATCTACTCTCTTAATGGGTACTTAATTAACTCGCAAAATTTTATGACCCGAAAGTGGTTACGACGTAAATTTGTTTCCTACAAAACCATCTTCGCCAAATTCAGAGACTTGGCCGAATAATTTTATTTAAGGAAAATGATTTGTTCTATAAGCTCTTCTCTTGCCGAAGTCTTCATTAGAGATACTGAATATATAATTTTATGGATTTCATATGATAATTTTCGGACATCAAGTTGAAGTAGATATTAATAATTCATGATTTGACTTTATCTGACCATATGCATCATAGATGGGAACAAATTATCATCAATGTCTGAAGCCATAAAACTGTATTTTGTAGTGATTAAGTAGGTACAACTAGTGTTTAACAACTTTAGAAGTAGTTATCATCAAGGGATTAAAAAAACACACATTTTATGGGCTGTTTGCCAGTTTGCTCTTGATTGAGTACTTTTCCAGAACCGTTACATTTTTAAATTTCTATTTAATAGAATTAAATACATTTTTAAATTTCTGTAATGCATTCTTTTGGATATAAACTAAATAAAAATTCTAAATTATACCCCCGAATATCTTGAAATCTGAAATTATTGTATGTAAATAAATAATTTTAAGAAGAAAATTCAAATGCATTATAAAATGTTTGAAAGACTATAATAATAAAAAATTGATTAATAAAAATTTAATTAGATTTTTGGTCTTTGAATATAGCCTCATTTCTAACAAGTAGAAAATACCCCTTTCTTGAATTTAATGCATTTTAAAATTCACATTGAAGCTCGTTATATTAAAACATTAAAAAACTGATAGCATTGTTATTGAAATAATTGTTAGAATTTTTTCTCGCAGAAGTTTTCCTTTTTTAAAATTTAGTTGAGAAGTTACAATCTGTATAAATTTAAGAGCTATAGAGCAAAATCAAAAATGTCAACAAATTACTATTTATTTATAATATATTTGCGATAATCTTATCAAGTTAGAAAAGTGGTGACAATATGCATAAATTTAAGAGCTATAGAATAGCAAAATCAAAAATTTCAACAAATTAATATATACTTATATTTACAATAATCTTACGTGCAATAAATTTTTATTCCATTTTGTTATTTCCAGCATTTTCAGATGTTAGTCAGGTTCTAAATAATAATTGCTGTTTTCTTCCCGACAGCTGAATCACATTTTAATCTGTTTTAAAATTGCTTTTTTCTAATTTTTGCCATTTGAGTCTTTAAATTTAAGTACTTTTAAACTGCTTGCTAACATGCCTTTTCGTAATTATCTTAACATGATGACAACAAAATAAAAAAGGGAATAGCATTAAGAAATGAGATTTTCTCTGTGGATTTCTATGGAGTAATTGTTTTAAATTTCTATTTTATAATTCCAGGCTGCTTTTAAAATTGTGCTGCGATTTATTATTTCTTTAAAACTGTTTAATATATAGTTTGATGCTAAAATATATTATTTGTACAACTATTCAGATTTTAAGAACGAATCAAACAAGCAAAATAACTAGGTCGAAAGGATATCTGTAAAACAGAATGTTTTTTTAATTTATCGCTTATATTACAAATAGTATTTAAAATATAATACAACCCTTAAAAACTGCTTTATTAACGAAATATAATAAGACAAAATATCCATGATATTAATTTAAAAATTTCCTTACAATTCAATTATAATCATGAAAGAAAAGAAAAGAAAATTCTCCAAGTTTCAATTCCTTAATGTAACTATATTTGTTACATTTATCAAATAATGGAAATAAATAAAGGAAGGGGGATCATTAATAAGTTTCCAACTGGTATTTTCTAGGACATTACACATAAAAACATTCATAGCATGACACTTAGTATGTCCTTTTTCTTTTTTGAGGTTTCTTCATGGTTTTCGTAATTAAAGTATTTTTAGATCTTTGATAAATTGGTTCTATCTTAAAATTCTGAGAATTTAGTATTAATGGAAGCAACTAAATGCAAGCATAATTGTAATGGATTTCAATTCTATTCAATGGGGCATTAATTGGGCACTCACATTTGCTTGGCAACAAGCATTTTGATATCTTCTTAATCCATGTAAATCGGTTGAAAGGTTTAAAGGAAATAATAGTTTTTTTCAGAAAGTTTTAATATTTTAAAAGTGACGATTTTTTAAGCAATTGCTTATATTATTGTGCTACCAAAAAAACCAATTTTTAAATGTCATCTCCAAACTTTTTGAATGCTAGCAAAAATTTCAATGAATTGTATTCAAATTTCTGGCTCTATTACATGTTGTTTAAAAAAAGCTTCTAAAGTATAAAATTAATTGAAAATGATTATATTGTAAGCTGATATTTAATTATTAATTCAATTACCGAAAGTGAAAGCAATGGTTTAACTTTAAAACTCCAATAAAAAATTTCCAAATGAACAAATTAAAACATTGAAGCAACAAGCAAAGCTTAAAAAACCAGCCAGATAAGGATTTTAAAAGTAGGCAACTATAGGTAAAATACTTATAGCTGTTAATAAATAGGAATTAAAAACTAAAACTTCTGACTTTTAATTTTTATGTAGTAATAATGATTCATCGTTGAAATCTTTATATCTCTTCAGAATAACTTTCTTTGATATCAGGATCGATCTTCAAGTTTTTATGCAAAAATAGGATTTTATGTATCATGCAGACTGATATTCCTTTGATTATAGTATATTATTTTTATTATTATTTGTCCATAAAGGAATTTTTTCACACCCTTAAATTTATGCTGGTTCAAAAACTTTGGGGAATGAAATCTTTTTATTAGATTCCTAAACTTGCCAGTGAAGGAACTTCAGGAAATGAAAGCAATCCATCTAAAATTCTTTTGAAGCATTTCCTTAAATGCAGTTTCTTCATGGATAAGCACTTCATTTAAGTTTTCTTGCGGGCGTAATAGATGTACTTAAATGATGTGCTTAATGATATGCTGAATTTTTTTTTTATATTTCTTTCATTTTGAAAATTTTTATATTTTAGGCAAAGCAATATGATTATGAAACATATATATATGCTTAAAAAAAGAAAACATTCTTTTTTTGTAAGAATTCGTTAATTAATATTATTAAATTATTCTTTTATTAAAATCAAAATTCATGAATTATATCGTTATTAGTTTTATATGTTTATTTAAAAATTTCAAACTAGTCACTTTTTATATAAAAGCCCAAATATATCAAAATAATTTTAAATAAACTATTATATATGTTATATTAGGTGTAAACTCATTGCATGAAAACTATTTTCACAATTTCAGTTGGCTTATCATTCTTTTTTTTTTTTTAAATTTCCAATCTTTCAATATTTTAAATTCAAATATTTAATTATAAGTTAAAACTCACTAAAATCAGAATTTATTACTTCCTTATCCTTAAATTTTATCCGAAACGTCGACTTTACATATATTTTTTGGCAATTCTATACCATACCAATTCTTTATCATAAATCACGACTCACTCCGGCAAAATTTTAATTCCATACACTATTGTTCTTGTTATTCTGATTTATCAAACGTTTCTGTAGATTATCAATTTAACAATTTTCGTTTCTTTCACCGAAAAGGTGAATTATTAAAAAGAATACATACTGATATAATAGTTTTTTTTATACAGAACAGTAAAACAGTAGCATAAACTTATACACTAAAAAACTTTTTCTATTTTGTACATTTTTTTGTCCTAACGTGTTTTTATTGACGCATTACAAAAAAAAAATGCGTTTGTAAAATAATTGCAATAAGATAAGTTTGTAACACAAATAATTGTCACTCGTTGAATTTTGCATAGCAAATAACATAAACTTTACAATGGTCTGCTGCAGGAAAAAGATTGATCTTGATGATTAATGATAAAAAATCGGCCTTGATATCGAAAGATTGTACACCAAGATTCTAATTCAACGTCTGGACATTCCCTGATGACCAACAAGGATCTACCATGAATGTGGTCTGCATCACAACATGGGTGAAATTCTTTAAGTTGCTGTGAAGCAATGACAGCGATTAACTGCTTAAGTATTACCCTCAGTACTTTGCAAAGTGATGAAGTTCATTCCAAAATACTTTGTTTGGCTTTTCGATAGGCAGGAAATGTAATTGAATCAAAGCTATGCTGCTGATTAAACTAATTCACTTAATTAATGTTGAACGAAAAGGTCAAAAAACTGTAGCTGAGTCTCACTTGCGTAACTCCATTCAATTACAAGAAATAAAAAATTAGTCATTAATTTAAAATAAGAAGTTTATGTATGTATGCATCGAATAAAAAATACACCCCCACCACAATGTCATTCAAAGCAATGCTTCTTTTTTCCCAACAAATCGCACACTTTCTCGCTGAAAGCATTCGCAGCGTTAAAAATTCGACGAGAAATATGAGAAATGGTCCATGACTCAAAGCAAGAGGAAACGATTTACAAATACGAAGCTGGGGGATTCGGAATAGTTCTTGTTATCGATCGTGCTACAAGTTGAGCTGGGAAGACCGCGATGTCCGTGCCAAGAATTTTAGACAAAACTTATTGAACAATGGGCTTAGGATTTTTCTTTATTGGCAGACTGCGCAACCGCGGCTTCTTATTTATTTGAGACTGGGACATGGCCAAGATGTATCATCTTGTGAAATATCCTAAGCCATCTATTGGGAAATAAGTTTATGAAATCATAAATGGGTATTTTATACGCAGGACATTTCCTTTTTAATAGTTCAAAGATTAGGTTTGTCTTTTGAATTGTATGTTCATTTGTTCTAACGCTTAATGGGAATTTTATAATTTAGTTTTGCAAGATCTGAAATGAAATAAAACGAAATATAGTATTACCCTAAATTCATTTTGGATTATATATTTCGATGATAAATAGTAATTGTGTTTTACATCTTGATAAACCTTTGAAAATTTTGTAAATATTGGTTATTAAAATTGAAAGGACTCATACATAACACAGATATTTATTGCATGCAAAATATTTCATGATTCTAAAATTAAAAGTTAATAAATCAAAATATTATGTTGTACATTTTAGCCATCTTAAATAGCGGAAAAGCAGATACAGTTCTATAGCAGAATAATATCAACGATTGATTTTTAATGGACATTTATTTAAGGTTAATAGTATTAATTCGAATTAAATATTCTATTATATTAACAATGCGCTTAATTATGATATTTATAAAAATTATCTATTCCTTTCCAAGTATTATTACCTTCGCAAGTATATTAGAGATATTTCTTGCTCGTCAATTTCTTGATCAGTCTATTTTATTTTGGATTTTAGAGTAAATCTAGTTTAGAACTAAATAGAATGAAAATAAGATTCCTGTTATTTTAAGTTGTTTCAATTTTTCCTACTAACAAAAATTTCTTTTTGGTTCTTTATTTACATGCAGTTAGCTTTAAAATTTACTGAGTTAATTTCTTTCATTAGTAATAGAGTAAATTTGTAAAATGGTTGGAAATCAATTGTCTAGGTCTTCATGTTATCAGTTATTGATATTCTGTGAGAGCATAAAATTAATTAATCAATATAATATTCTGTAGATATTTAGGTCCTTTCATTTTGCACATATAGCTCCTTTTTTGAATAAATAAAATTTAATCAAAGTAATAAAAATATATATAAAAATTTCAGATATTTTATTGGAGGAAAACAACTTTGGGACGAATATTTAGCATAGATAGTAATAATTTATAGTATTAATTTTCTACGAAGTCAAATCATCTCTACCAACTCTTTTTAGCTCTGTTGCTTTAATTATCATTATTAAGAGTTGCATTTTTACTTCCTCGTACAGAAAGTTTTGTTATCGTTTATAAGTTCCAATTCGAGATTTGGACTAATTTTCACTTTTTAGATTTGCCCGAGTTTGGGCAAAACATTTTGGGAAGCGAAGAAACTAGACTTATGAAATTTGATATATGGTATTTACACTAAATTTGTAAATTTATTTCAAATCATTATAGAAATACATTTCCAAGAAATGTGTCTATTTCATTATCCAAATATATGTAAGCACAATAATTACGAAACTAAAAGATACAGACAGATAAAATTTGATAAACATATTTGGCATCTAAATCATAAATAGGAATCAGATTTGGAGTCAGTCAAGCTAATGGGTGGACTTTCTATGTATCTTGACTTTCTTAATCATGTAAGTGCCACAACTCTAAGCAATCATTTAAATATATTAAAATTTGTATGCAATCTTGACTATTACATTATATTTTAGTATTAAATTACAGTTTCAATCATTTGGAAACAATAATCTAAAATCCAAATTCTCTTTTCAGATGCCTATTACCAAACATTTTTCTTTTAAAAAAGTAAAATAGCCTTTCCTCCGAATAATTCATCTGCTCCAGTTTTTAATTTTATACATGTTTTATAAATAACTTTTAAGTTCTATGCTTAAGAATCTTCCAAAAGCACACAAAAACAATTGACTATCAATTTTGCTTTAGTAGATTTCCTCTTTGATTTAAAATTTTAAACAGCTAAACATATCAAAATTTTTAATTTTTAATTAACCAACATTATTTCATAATTTTTATATTCTGCAATGAAAAATTATTATTATTATAAGAAAATTATTATATTATAATAAATAAAATTATTATTTTCTGTATTATAAGATGTATGAAAAGTACACTTCTATATTGAGCCACTTTATCAAACTGAACTCAGAACCAAAAATTATATTTCTTTATTCAAATTTAATTAAGGTATTTTATATACAAGAAAACTGATTCTGTAATTTTTGTTACAGCAAATTTACAAGTGCGAAATGAAGGTGCAGTTATTGTCCATTTATGTGAAAAAACATCTCATTTTTTGTTATTAACTGAATAAGTTATATTATAAGATAATCAATAAATATTGATACAAAAATTTTGCTTTTATTTGATGAACAACGTAAAAACACGTTTTTGTTTAGAAATAGTTAACTATTTTAATAGAATTTTGAATAGCTATATAATAACGATATCCGAATATTTTCATCAAGCAGTCAATGAATAAATGATGTGAAATTCTAGGTATTTTTGAAAAATGACTCCACATATCACGTATTTCGTTATGCTTGCAAAGATAATAGGATTACCTATTCATTTTATCAGAATTTTTCTCTTTGTTTTCAAAAGCAAATGTCATTTGAGCTCATGGCGTGCTTTCAGAGTCAATACAGCCTGCACGCCGTACCGAAATCAATCAACAATGAATGACAGAAAAGGAATAAAAATATTTACTTATTCTTTTATTGATTGAGGTAAAACGCTACTTTGAAATTTAGAACATGAAAACACTTTTCACACTTAACTTAAACACTTAATTTTTGCGAACATTTCCATTGAAATTTGCCTTTTATTATAAATAAAGAATAACGAATGGAACTTTTTTCTTATCATCTGAAGCCTTTAATGTTAATTAAACCGACAACATTTATACAAATGATGTTTGGTCCACGAACATCTGCAGCACGGAAAAACAATTTTTTGGAAGTTGATCGGCACTTTTAACTATAGAAAAAAAATTTGCCTCTAAGGCAAAATAATACTATTATTATTATAATTATACTTATTTTTTGTATCATATCGTAATTAATATTATGATTTTTAATGCTGTAATTATTTCATCACCTTATTTTTATAATATTTATATTTACACTTTATTGTTTACCTTTATTATTGTAGTAACAAAATTACCTCTATTTTATTATGATAATTATCTTCAAAAGTAAAAAAAAAATGTTTACCTTTCTGATGAAAAAGACTTTTCATCAGAAAAATTGATTTTTTAAACAAATTGTTTACATTGTGAGAATAATTGGAATGATAATGAATTCTTTTTCTCTGAAATATCATCTTTTTGTCAGTTCTGCCGGGAGTATAAAGTTGCGACTGTGAATTGAACAATCACAAAAGTCTTTTTGTTTTTCATCAAGTAATATTTTAAAGATGCAGTTAAGAATCAAGCAGTTTTTATTTTTAATGTTAACGGATGTTGAGTTCTTTAACTGTGCAAGAGAAGTAGGCTTTTAAAAATTTATTTTATGTTTGCATATATATATAATTGGAAGTTTCTTGTTTCTTTTCTTTCTGTCCTTCACAAAATACTTTTTCAATTATGTTTCGCATTTTTATTATTAAAATCATTCTTATTAATTTTCTTCCTTTGATTAAAGCTCAAAATTATTCCCTTCTATTTGAATTTGTTTCTCTGACCACAGTTTTATATAATTATAACTGTAAATGTTTTCATCTGAATTTATATGTCATTTTTAAATCCATTCAACTAGTCAGTAATCGTATAATTTAATGTACAAGACTATGAAAAGATGTTTTATATGCATATTTGTACGAAAAGGATAAAAAAAATTGAAAAATAATACAAAGTATATGTAAACACCCTTTAAATTACAAACTATATACGATAAGTACTAAGCGCAAACTTCGTACTCTTGAAAATTAACAAAAGTTCTCATTTTCAAATACTTCTTTATAAGACATTATAAAAAAATTACGGATATTAAGTGCATTAATTAAGCCTTACAATAATCAAAATCATTGAATTTTACGTTATTTTGTTGTAAAAAATGCATGCAATATTTTCAATGTTACTAGGAAGACATCAAATTTTAAGTTTAGAAAAAAGTATCGGATATCCATTAAATGTTATTTAGTTCTAAACTACCTTATTATATCGAATGAAACTTGTGTCTCTTTATCTTCGATCTATTTATTAGAAGATTGAGTTGCTGAGGATTAATTGATTTTTGATTGTGAAGTTTTGCTCGAAATAATTCTAGAAACGTTTTTTAGTCATTATGGATCATTAATGGATCAATTTGTATTATCTTAACTATCAATGAACCAATCTCAACTACTGTACTACAAAACTTCACAAAAGAAGTAGCAAAATTCAGGAAATATCAAAACGTTTTTTGTAATGCTGAAGAAAATACATACATTATCTATAGTATGTGCGTAAAACAAAGCCATGTCCTGTACCATATTCGATTAATTATTGCTTGCTGGTGCAGTACTGCCAAAAAAGACGTTTTAACCTGTAAATGGAAACAAACAATCGACTATTACTGCAAAATGATAAAACGATATTTTATCAGCAAGATTCGATATTATTAGAATATCTATAAAACACTCAGATTTGGGTATGTCATATCTATTGCGATCAATTTATTTTCCTTTATTGACTACTAGACGCCTTTGGCGACCAGCTGGTTCGCCATGAGTAATGCGTTCTAAAATTTTCAATTAAATCACATATTCATTAGCCAAAATTTAAGAAATAGTTAAAGTGAAAAGATTCAGTTATTAGTAGTTAAAGAGTCGGTAACTTTATTCGAAAAAACTTTTTGAGTTTAATGCTCTAACAATTTATCGATTATGCTTCCAAAATATTAAAAATGTTTTTTTCGGTGATGTTGCCAAAATGTTAAATATGTTTTTTTAAAAAAGCGAAAAAGGGGAAAAATTATTGAATTGATACAGATATTACAAACGATTATAGAAATATGCCATTAAGTCGGGATTTCAATGCATATCCTGTCTAAATTCAACCAGGTTTACTGTAAATAAAGATAATTTATGGAATTAATTATATATCTATTGCAAACGATCATAGAATCCATTGCCTTGCATTTATTTTTTTAGAAGATATCGCATTTTATATTTATGTTATTTTATCCAGTCACATGCTGAAAGTTGTATTTCTTTAGATTTGATTTGCGATGATAGTTTTTTTTTATTTGAACTTCCGGCATTGTTTTATTTTATTTTATCCAGTCACGTGCTCAAAAAAACATGGTTAAAATATTTCTTTAAAAATTCGTTAAAAATAGAAGCTTGAGTTATACATTAAAACACTGATATCACAAGTTCATCTCTTTTTAATTAAAAGCTAAATATTCTTCATTTTTTAAAGCATTTATAGACTCGTGCTACATACTATGCAGCTATTTACTTCATTTAGACTTTTTTATAGATGTATTTCTATTATTAAACAAAGCTGATTTATTTAATTAATAATATTGTAAAAGTCTCAAAAAATTCTTTGCATTTTCTTTTTTTAAAAATAAAAAACATATTTCATATTTATTTCATTTCATGCAGACACGTACTGAAAATTGCATTTTTAAATGTTTAATTTGAAATAATTATTTATTTTTTTAATTTGAGTTTTTATCTATCTGATGGCAACCTATTGATAAAAGATAATTTTTCCCCTACCACTCGTAACGTGCTCCTGCAGATTAAATTTTATTGTTTTGTCCGAAATATATTGTTGAAAAATATAGTTGAAATGCTTCTTTAAAAATTCATTACAAATAGAAGCTTAAGTTAAATGTTAAAATACTGATACTATTAGAAAGCTAATTTTTTTATCTTTAAATTGATGTTTAAATCATGTTTATTCGATAATATTTTCGGAAGTTATAGCGGAAAAACGTCGAAATTTCGCTTAAATTTTAATTAATTCAAATTCTAATTAAAAATTCGAAAAAAGGGCTCCGAGTTGCACATTCCCGACCTCCAAGGTATACATGTACCAAATTTGGTAGCTGTAGGTCCAACGGTCTGGCCTGTAGAGCGCCAACACACACACACACACACGCACACACACACACACATTGAGCTTTATTATAAGTATAGATAAGAGTTAAATCTCGGTAATGAGTATTAGCCAAAGTCATTCGTAAATATTTTACAGTTCTAGGTAGTGCACATCAAAAGGCCCTCTTTTAACAAATTAGTTATCACATTCCACCACATATATTAAGGATTTATTTTGATTTGGTTTCATTTTTTTATTTCACTATCTCGGTGAAAATGCATTAATTATTTTTTTAATCTATTATCACTCTATGCCACTCGATATACAAGTTTCTAAAGAATATATTTGAAACAGATATTCGTGGTTTATTATTACCTGTTTTAATAAGAAAGTAAACATAATGAGACATTTAAAGACGTTACTAATTATACTTGAACTTTTAATGTTTCTCTGTTATTCTATAATTCATAGAATTTTATATTTTTCACAAAGTTGCTTATTTAATATTTGAAAATAAATTAAAAATCGCAAAATAATTTTTTGAATCACCCTTCTTGTCGTCTCTTTTCAGCCTAGTTAACAATTTTCCTATGATTTTAACTGATGAGATATAAAATAATTTTTCTGTTAAATACTGTGAGATTCCTTAGTTCTTATGACTTTATTCAGGGACAAGATATTTTATTAAATATGTTAAAAAATCATGGAATAGTTGGTGGATTGGAGTTTTACAGCTCAAAAGTCAGGTTTAACCAATTTGCCCCAATCATAGGGCTTAATTTTTAAAATTTCATCGATTCGTAGATGAAGATAAATATTATTTTAATAAAGAAAATATTTATTCTGTCAAGCTTGTAGATGAAAAAAGTTTTGAATCGTTATAAATTATACTGTCGGAATTATTTGCAGAAGGACTAAAAATGACCCCAAACTCCAACTATCTACTCAACCAATTTAACGAACTAATTGCTGGAATACGATGCCAATTTCAAAGTGACTTAAAGATAAAGAGCAGGTTCGGTTACATTTGGTTTTCTGGAATAAGATATTGTCAGTTACTGGTATTTAAAATCGTATCTTTTTTGTACAATATAGCTTGTCAGTAAGTTTTTGATCTTTGAGATGCAAGGTACTTTAATACAAAGTCATGTTTTATCTTATATTTGATGTGGCTGATTTCTGTTTGAGAATGTGGCTAAATTTCAGATATCATTGTGGGTATTATAGAAACCAAAACAATGAATTGCCGAATCCCAAATAACAAGTTTTCTGAAAGAAAAAAAAAACCGATTAATTGAAAGAACACGGTTTTGCCATAATTCAACAAATTTTATGAAGATATTGAAGACTATAAAAATATTTATTTTGTTTTAGTACTCGAGTGTTGTTCCAAGAATTTCCGTCCTTTTATTTCATAATAGGTGCATTTATTTTTATAGGTACAATTTTCTTTTAAAAGCTTATAGCTTCTGCTTTAAAGCCTATAACTTTTGCAAAACATCAAAAATAGTTTAGAATTCGGAAGGTTGCTTTTTTTTATTATTTTTAAATCGATATGTTAAATTTTATATTTTTATGAAATTTAAATGAAACAAATAATTAAGCTGCCTCTAAAAGTTTTAGTTGAAATATTTGATATCAATTTAAAATTAATATACAGTGGAACCTCGCATAACGAGCATAATTCGTTCCGGAGCTTTACTTGTAATGCGAAACACTCGTTAAGCGAAACAATTTTTACCATACAAACTTATGTAAAATACAATAATGCGTTCCATGACGAAAAAAATACTTAAAAATTTTAATTTTCAACAAAAAACTACTTCAAATACTTTAAATGAAAACATTTATTGAAAGGAAAATACATACAAATTGTCAATAATCGTGATTCATCTTCATCTTGTCTTCTATCGCGCAATGAACCAGCCTACAATGAGAATTCGATTTTCAGAAAATAAAAAAGTCAGAATAAAAATTAGAAACATACCTAATTCCTTTTTACTACAAAGCTGTCCAGGGTCATTTGTTTCTGCCGACGATCCAAAAGTTGATAAAAATGCGACACTGCATTGTCATTGAATAAATTTGTAGCGCGCATAGCCACTGTCTTATTTGGATGATGCTTCTCAATAAACGATGCGACAGTTTCCCATGCTTTCAGCATTTCTCTAATTTCACTAGCAGATTGTTGCTGTTCTGGAACCTCCTCCTCCCCTGGCAAACTCTCTACACTATCTTGCTGTGAAGCAGAATGCAATTCCATAAGGTCTTCAGTAGTCAGCTGTTGGCTGTGCTCTGCCACAAGTTCATCAATATCGGGGTTATCTACCTCCAACCCCAAGTTCTTGGCCAGAGAGACAATCTCGTTGACTACATTATCCTCAGGCACTGTCTCTGTACTCGTAATCCCACATTCAACAACGCTCTCTGGCCAAAGCTTCTTCCAAGAAGAAGTGAGCGTTCTCTTGGTAACACCCTCCCACGCCTTTTCGATCATCTTGATGCAGACCACAATATGAAAGTGACATTTCCAATACTCGGTGAGTGTGAGATTGGTCTCTTCAGTCACCTCAAAACAACGCTCAAAGAGTGCTTTAGTGTAGAGCTTCTTGAAATTAGAAATAACCTGCTGGTCCATCGGCTGCAGTAACGGAGTGGTGTTGGAAGGCAGGAACTGGATCTTTATGAAATTGTATTCTTCAAGGATGTCATTTTGTAGACCTGGGGGATGAGCAGGTGCATTGTCCATAACAAGCAAGACATGAAGTGGTAGATTCATCTCGAGCAAATATTTTTTAACAGAAGGACCAAACACTTCATTGATCCACGCAGTAAAAAGGTCGCGAGTCACCCAAGCTTTCTTGTTGGATTTCCACATCACATTTAGCTTAGTCTTCTCAACCTTACACTTCTTGAATGCTCGTGGAGTTTCTGAGTGGTAAACAAGCAGCGGTTTAATTTTTAAATCACCGCTTGCATTGGCACAAAATAACAGCGTGAGACGGTCTTTCATTGGCTTGTGACCGGGCAAAGCATTCTCTTCTACTGTTATATATGTTCGCTTCGGCATTTTTTTCCAGAAAAGACCTGTCTCATCGCAGTTAAAAACTTGTTGCGGTAGGTAATTTTCTGAATCTACGAGCTTCTTGAAGTCGACAATAAATTTTTCTGCTGCCTTTGTGTCGGAGCTTGCTGCTTCGCCATGCCTTACAACACTGTGGATGCCTGTTCTTCTCTTAAACTTCTCAAACCACCCACGACTTGCCTGAAATTGAATTTCTTCTCCGGCCGTTGCTGATCCTGGCGTCTTCTTAACGAGGTCGGCGAAAATTACTTTTGCCTTTTCACGAATTGTGTTTTCGTTAATAGTGTCGCCTTGCAATTGCTTTTCGTTTATCCATATGAGCAACAACCTTTCAACGTCGTCGAGAATACGTAACCTTTGCGTAGATATTCTTGTCACTCCCTTTGACGCATCTACCTCCTTAATCTTGTCCTTGTTCTTGAGTATAGTGCAAATGGTTGATGTAGACCGATTGTATGTGCGTGCTAAATCAGCCACGCTCATACCTCGTTGTCGCTTTTCAATGATTTCATGTTTCATTTGTAAACTTATTTTTAGTCTTTTAAAACTGCTCTCTTGTGGCTTTTTCTTCAGGGACATTTTTACCAAGGTGTATAATATTTGCACAAAAAACGTAATGTCCGGACACACAGTTTGTAAAAATATATGATTAGACTCGACTCAAACACGCGTGCGCAACTAAACACAAACTGATACACCAATAGAACAGAAAGTTCCTTCATACAAGTCGGGAATTCCCCTAACCGCGTCACTCGTTATACGAAACGCCGCTCTTTAAGCGAGTCATTTCTTTACAATTTATTTTGCTCGTTATGCGAAATACTCGTTTTGCGAGGTGCTCGTTAAGCGAGGTTCCACTGTATTTATTGAATATTGAAACATAAAATATCAAGAATTCATGACTTAATTTGGAAAGTCATGGGATTTGTTTTGTTTTCCAATTGTATTATAATTGAAACATTATTTATCTCGATTTTGAATAAAATATTCCAAACTATTCAACTTTTCAATGATATAAAAATTTCAAATTAAAATATTTTGAAGAATTAGTAATATTTAAAAGCTTAGCCTTTTAAGTATCCTTCTTATCAAATAATATATAGAGACTGTAAAAAACTGTACGAGTCCTAATGCAATCACTTTCGTACGCATTTTATAACTATAATTATTTTTACATGTACGCTGTTGTTATCCTTACAACGAATGTCATTGGATTTGCTGCGACAGTCCGGTTTTCTTCAATTTTTTATGTCATTTCTAATACTTTAAACATACAGAATTGAAGTTTTTAAAATTGAATCTCTTTAAAAACATGCGTTAAATAATATTTTAAAATGTCACAGTTTAGACCGTTAAATTTAATTTAATTTATCCAAGTTATATATAAAATTTTTTCTTCGCATCTTTACGACAATTAACAAAAAAAAAAAATTTGCTTCCTGTTATACTACGAGGAGAAAAGATTTTCTATGGTTTAGCAATTTCCCACCCAATATGCTATTCCGAAGAGAAATGTTAACGACTTCCTTTGCTTCTGTTTAAATTCATAAACGTTCTCGTAGAGAAAGCAGTTAGTTTTTGATGGCCCTTCTTGGAAAGCATATTTGATTTAAATAGACATTTATTTCAGAGCGCGAGAAATTATTTTTAGCAGACGAGGAGTATAAAAGGAGGCAAATAAATAATTACAGTTATCCGCTGAACTCCACTTCCAAGAGCATTAATTTCGGGAAATAATAATATTCGGCCTTTCCAGTTGTATGAACCAACCAGCGGAACGTAGTAAAGCCGCTTCTAGTGGGAGAAATTTCCTGGCAAAATGCCAAGCGAGGCAGACGGATAGATAATTCGAAGGGACATCGAAAATTTCTTAATTCATCAAATATATTTCTGTTATATGACTCGGATACTGTCGGCTTACCGAAGACTTTTCGGTACAGTTTTGGAAATTTGGAAGATTTATTTTAAGAACACTATCGCAGATTCCTATTTATTTTTCAAGTAATTAAGAGATAGAAAGTAGGTCATGAAGGTCAAGGGCGTAATACAATTTGTTCTAAGCGTAATTAGCGACGAGCGCGTCTTCATTGAAACCGTAACTAATTACATATAGGCGGTTGTCTCTGAAAATGATAATAGAAATTTGCTGAAGCATGTCAGTGATTTTTTTCTGAACAATTTGGATGTAAAAAAATGGCCACCATACCCTCTATAATTCTCATAGTGTCATGCGTATAGTTTATTTTGACTCATCTCTTATAAATAAGGGTGTAATGATGACCATCCCATATAAGAGTAATCAACGATGATTTTTTCTTCAAAACTATGTTTCAAATGATTTGGTATTTATTTACTTTTAAATTTCTACTTTCTTTACAATTTTTATTCTCATGTTTCATTGATATAAAATTTTCTAAACCAAGTTTCAAGTTCTATATAATATATCTTTGAACTAATGCTCTTTAATTATTGCCTTTATTAGTATGCCGAATTTTTATTTCTTGTCAGTTTTAAAACTTCTTTACTAGACCATGGCCAGGAACTCGAGCTACATGCTTGTCATAGCTATGCCACAGTCAAAAACAGACAGAGAGAAGGCATTCTGTTTTTATAAAAAAGTTTTTTACTAAGTACAATTTAGAAAACATTCGTATATCATGGATTTCATATGATACGGCAGCTTAACGTTGAATAGTTAAAAGGACAGAAGTTAATCTCCAGGGAATCACGGATAGCCAAATTGCGTAACGCAGATGTGCTTTTTTAAGGTTAAATTTAAATGTTAAATTTAAAATTAGTTTTACACCAACATTGTTTTAAATAATGTTATATCTGATATGAAAAGTATGTTATATATTTCTATGTTATATATATTTTTTAAAGTGGCTTCTTGTTTTTCCACTATAACTGCAATAATGTTTTTCGAAAAACTTTCTTAATTTCATATACAGGAGATTCTCAAAGTTCATGGATAATTGAAAATAGTTTTAACCCATTAAAAAATGTTTACTTTTGTCGATCGGCTGGTTTGCTGGGATTAATGGTTGCTAAAATTTTTAACTGCATATGTTATGTTATTTGATCTTGGGTTGTTTTTTTTTCAGAAAAATACTCTTGTTTCGAATTTTGATAAAAAATATAATCCATACTGTTTTAGAAGCATTGTGCCGCTTTGTTCATTTTACTACGCATTATCTTTAATTTTTTGTCAGTTCCCTTAAAGTTCCTAGAAGGATACATTTTTTACTCATAACAATGTAATCTAATTAATAACCTAAACCAATGTGAAATTTGACATTTTCTTTCATTTTAATTCTATTTAAAATATAAATTAAAATCTTTTACAGACTCTTCCCCGAATTGTTTGCTTCTCTGGAATTTTCTTTGTCAATAATGATTTGTGTTAAAGACAAGATGGTAATTCGGATTGTATAACAGCATATTTGTAACGTTAACGGTAACTTTTATTAATAACTCTGATGCTCATTTAGGATTTTTATGTTTTAGTATTATTGTTCATGATACATACATTAATATTCATTCAGAATACTTCATTTTAAAATTAATTGAAAAAAGAAAAAATATGTACAGCAGAAAAAGAGCCAATTAAGAATTAATTTTTGAGGTTTTTTAAGACAAAGTTAATGTCATTTTTTTTGCTCAATTACTTTTGAAATTTATCACGGAAAACACCAAAAGTTTTGCTTATTTTTGATTAAAATTATAAAAATAAATTGCTTCAATTTGCCCATTCCCACCTTCAAATTATACATATGCTGAATGTGATTGTTTTAAGTAAATGGCCTAGTCAGAATCCACCAGCCCACACTCATTCATGATTATTATATGGAATTGAAAAATAATCGTGAATGGGTATAGAAGTTTAGAACCAATTAGTATTTTTTTTCATTAAAAATTGTGTAAATCAAGATATTTAATGACAAATTCTGTCTACCACATAGAAAATCGCAACCATTTTGAATTTCAGCCTTACATGATACAGTTTTCTATAATAAAGCCAATATCTCAGATTTAAGTTGATTGATACTTTTTTTAAATTAAAATTTATAATATGTTTAAATTTAGAGTTACTAACGGAAATTATATTTTGCATTTTCCTCCAAATATACGTTTATTATTTTTTTCTTTTCTAAAGCTAATGGAAACAGAAAAAATTACTTTTCTGAGTCTAATCCCTAAATTTATCTCAGACTTTTTATATTTAGGGTGCAGAATTTAAATCTCATTTTTGAACTTCATTTAAAATTTTTTACATATGATCACATTAAGAGAAAAAATTCCCAGTAGAAAAATTTGAAAAATTTATGATGCTTACGTAACATATGTGAATAATTAAGCTGGTATATTAAATAATTTATATTAATATTTAAACTTACTACCTGAAAATGAAATGTTGGAAAATTCTGAACTTGACGGTTGCATATAGTGAGAGGTTATTAATTACAGCTATGTTATAATTAATTATATATCAATTGCTTATTACTTGAAAATTTTAAAACTTTGAGAGATTTTAATAAATTGTTGAGATAAAGTTTTCATTTGAAAAAGAAAGTAACTCCTGCATCAGTCAGATTTTGAAAACACGACTTCTCATTTAAATAAAAGTTGAAATTTGATATGAAAGAACAATTAAAAAAATTAATTTCTTGATGAATAAATTAAAAGGAAACTTTGAAAACTGCTTGTGTTTAAAAAACATTGTCGTTAGTATCAAATATTTCTCATAAAAATTTGTGCATTAAGTCTGCACTTTAGCTGAAATACAGCCAATAGATAGATTCATAGATGTACACAAGTGTAGTTTAGAAATACATAACTTGCTAATAAATTATGTTTAGAAATCAAATATTTCTCGTTCTTGTATTCAAAAATATTTAAAAATATGAGACCGTTCAATTCCTGTCTTGTGCTTTCAAAGCAGGTGGGGGGTTGTTATTGCTTGCTTATCGCTTGTGAACGGAAGAGGATGCATTTGTTTTATAATCTAGGATTAGTTACCATTACTTAAAGATTCAAGACTATTGTGAAACGAGAAAACTAAAAATATTAGCGATTTCTGGTTACATGGTAATGCCCACAATTATGCCACAAGGTACTGAAAACCTTTGTTTCCTATAAACTGGCGCATTGGGATGTCTAATGTGCTTTTGACTAGGAGAAAGATTTTGAACTAAAAAATATTTCTTGAGTAACAGTATTTTCTCAGGGGAGTTTGAGTAAGTGGCATTTCTGATATTTTATCCTCTCAATGCATAATATATTCGTTACCAATCTGTAATATAGATTAAAATTAATCAAATAGTAAATAAATGAACTGCATTGCTAACATAACATAAAATTCTGTTTCCAAAATCTTTTTCCCAAAAAATGTGAAAAAAAAAAAATCCTAACAATGTTCAACGTTTAAATCAAACATCATTTAATCTTCCTCAGTTTCACCAAGCAAACTAATAAAGTGATTGTTCATTGCTATTCTGCAAAGACACGTGTGTGTTTTGGCAGAGTAAACAGCTTTATTAAACTTGCACTTTATTCTATTCCTTATTAAACTTAATTTACTGATAAAAACAGTTTTTTTGTCCTACATAACCTTATATTCTTCACTACGCTTATTTTATTAATATTAATGCCTTCTAATATTTCGGTTAGCATGTTCATGAGGGCTGTGCGAATAGATGGATTTAAAATTTATAGTAAGCCCAGACAATTTTCCCAGCTTTTGAAAAAAAAATTATATTTGCTTCCTAATCAAAGCTACAAAGAAACAAATGATTTCATCGCATGAAGGAGAAACTTAATCAGTTAAAAAGTTTCATTCAGAAGATTGTTTTTCCTAACTGGCTGAATAAACGTTTATGGTAGTTATCTTAAAAGATTCGAACATCCCATTCATTCAAACATATGTACATACATTCTTATTTTGCTTAAATCAGCCTATAATGCCATTTCAGAATCAATTTCAGATTTTAATTTCACTTTGCATTTGAACTTGATAATACGTCCTGGAGATGTTGCACCAGAAATTTAGGTGAAAATAACTCAATTTTGCGAAATCTAATACTTTAAACAATACTTGAATATTTTTTTAAATCTTGCATTTTATGGTTTGTTTCATAAGCGTTTAAGATACCATTTTAATCTTGTATTTTACGGTTTGTTTCATAAGCGTTTAAGATACCATTTTAATCGTGTATTTTACGGTTTGTTTCATAAGCGTTTAAGATACCAACACTTATTCCTACAAAATTGGGAAGCAGCGGATATCAAAATAAAGGTGACACTGCTTTGCAGTTAGCTGTTACTTCTGCGGTTAGTAAGAAAATGAGCAGGATAAAACTTCTGAAAAGTGTAATATCTCTCGAATAGATGAACCATTGAGAATAAAAAATGGAATATTTGAGGAATAAAGCCAAAAAAGTTTTCTCCTTTCAAAATACCAGATGACCGTTTTTTATAGAAATGTTGAGGAGATGAGGTTTTAGAACAAGTCGTCACTTAGACTGGAGAACGACTCCTACTGCTCTTGAGATGTGGAATATTACAAGAAATTTCATGGACTCTTTTGGGAAGGACTGAGATTCCACAATTCCACAGTTGTTGTCTCTTTTAAGTACTTCTACAGCAAACAAACATGGGGTGGGGAATAGAAACCCATAAAGGGTAGAACAATCTTAGGAATGACTATAATAGTAAAGATGAATCTGGTTAGGCATTTTCGTAACGTTTGACTTCTACCGAAATATAAAACAATCAAAGACATGAAAATCCAAGATATTTATCTAGACATCTTACGCTTGAATCAATTTATATTCTTCTGCGCAGTTCTTATTTTCCTGCCAAAAATTTTCTGCTCCCTTTAAATTAAGTTCGGTATAACACTTTGGATTATGATTGCCTTCTAGTTTCTGTAAAATAAATAGAGTATAAATTTGTAAGTAAAAAAAGCTGGCCACGACATTTTGCATTGTAAGGAATATTTAAGAATGTAAATAATAAATTTCGACTGACTGATGACATTAGCAATGAAGAAAGATTGGTAACTATATGAACAAACTTATAAATTTTAATATCTCCGACAGCAAAAATAAAAGAAAAATTATATACTTCAAAAATATTTTGAAGATACAAAATTTACAAGCTTTTTTCTAGCAGAAAACCAGAGAATTTTCTTTGAAATCCAGAAAAAATGGTGTAGAAGGAATTTGAAGTCTTTTGATTTTATAAATGCATTATTTAAAAACGAAATCAGAAACATTGTAAGATTTAAATTAATCTCAACAGAACAAATAAAACTACTATCGATACTACTTCGTTCAAAAGTGGCGGAATGGTTTGCAGCATACAAGAATGGAACAAAAATGCTAGTGATATAATTTACAATAATTCTGAAAACACTTTTCGATACTAAATGCTCTACTTATTTGCTTGTAAAATGGTAGAAAGAGGTTTATAGAGGTACAAAACTAAGTTATAAACTAGTATTAATATTAGACCTAATTTTATAGGATATCAGTTTACAAATTTAAAAGTGTAAATTCCATGAGTTATTCGTGATCATAGTCAGGAACAGTGTAAGATTTATTTTTAAACCACATCGTCTTCTGAAGGCAGTGCAATTTTAAGCCTCATGGATCACCTCAATAAATATATCGATCCAAACATTTTACCTTTTTAACTCCATGATAACAGCATTTGAAAGTAACAGATTCCCTGAAGTATTCTTTCGGTAACTAGTTACCAGTGGGAAACAGGAAAATAATAGCCAACATTCAAAGCCAAATTATTTGATAATGAAGGAAATGTTGATATTGATTTATCATAATCGATCGATCTTATCTGCTTTGCAGTAATGGTTCAGCGGAGATTTTCTTGTTTCTTATAAACATAACACACTTGCAATAATGATTAGCTTTCTTATCGGGAAAAGTATCGTTTTATTCTGCTTTGCATCCCGTACGATTATTGATTAATTGATTTTATATATAACAGTATGTTTTTGTGACATTTTTTCATATTCATCCCAATCTTCAACACGTAAATGAATGTTTTAAAATAATAGAACAATCGTGTCACTTATTAAATATAATCTTTTCGCGAATTTCAGGAAAGATTAGAGCTATCTATTCAATAATGTTGCCCTAAAATAACTGTTTTTAACTCTGTAAGGTTTAGAAAAGACTTGAAAAACAAACAGTTGTAATAATATAATCAGTATAATTTATATCAATTCTTTTCACTTGTAAATTTGGAAACGCTGCATATATTAGGACCATAAGCCTCTTGATTATTGTATTTTTATAATTAAGATTATACCGAAAAAATATTTTGTAATAAATTCATCAATTATTGGACATAAATATTGTGAGAAACAAATTTATAAGATCTCACAGCATCAGTAATAAATACAATTTAATGCTATGTTGTTTTATGAGTAGGGTTTATAAAAATTTCCACGAAATTTGTTAACGGAATGTTTGTCTGCTGATTTTTGTGCAGATGATCATATTAATTCAATAACAAAATAAGCTATGAAAAGTCCTTTTATCTCACATCAACTTGAGAGTGGTGACAAGTATTACAAAAAACTTGGTGTTTATGGAACTAGTACAGTGAGATTTGTTACAACTCCACAACAAATGGATGTACAGTTGCTATCTCGAAAATGAAACAGGAAACGAGAAAAAAAATTGAAATATTGCAGTATTGTAAAACATCTATTTATGGCGAAACGATACATTCAGCGCATTAAGAATAAAAGTGCAAAATTGATATTTGTTTTCGCGCGAATTGCGAAATTGTGACGCCATAAAACTTGTTAAAAAACGAATTATCACAAGATGCCTTTATGATCGATATTCAAACTGCTCATCCATTTCTACAATGTACATTTAGAACCTTTGGTGAATTTACCTTTTAATCAAATTACCTTTACCTTTTTAATCAAATTAATTCACAGTAATCCTTTATAGGAGATCCTGCTTTCGAGTTATTCCCACAGAAAAAATCTCAGCGGGCCTCATTTACCTTTTCTTCAAAAAAATGCATTTTTTCCATGTATTCTATCATTACAAATTCAGGAAATGCAGTGCAATAAATACGTATTTTAAGCCCTATCTTCTTAGTATTCATGTATACAAGGTGTCTTTTTGTACTACATCAGTTCCGGAAGCCTTTGGGCGTGGCGGAGTGGCCTTTCTGTTATAGTACATCAGTCTACTTTTTTACCATATCATGTACAACTTTTTATAAATGAATACTAATTCCGTTGTTTGTCGATAAATGACGCTATGAGAAATCTTACTGTGTAGCACATGGGCACTTTTCTATAAGTATACATAAGGAATGTGAAAGTGTTCTAAAGTTAATGTGGGGTAGAAGGATTTTATTGGATACACTGTATAAATGAAATTTGATATGCCACCTTGATGTGGTACATGTAAATTATTTTCTAAATTTTGATTAAGTCAATCATTAATTAGGTATATTAAACATATATATTTAATTCCTTAAAATATAAGACTCAGTCAAGTACTTACGCCAAATGCGTAAGTAATTATGAATGTCGATGAAAAAAACATTCCCTTGGTTTTAATATCACTATAAAAAGAATTATTTTAGAGTTTATTTATTAGAAATTTTAAAATACCTGCATAACTAAATCCATTTAATTAAATTCATATAAGCGACTCACAATAAAAGAATTTCAGCTGTGTAATAAGACAGATATAAATATAAAATAAAAACCTAGATATAAAAACCTAGAAATATGCGTTATGTATTAAAAATCCATTAACAATGTAGTAATTAGCAGAAGTTTGGCTTGGCTTTCTTTTTCTTACAAACATCCGCTCCGGTGAAAGTTAAAGACAACAGTCGATAATGACTCTCGCAGAACCATGAAGAAGTATGCCTATTTGGTGGATTAGGAATCGACTAATCAGTCTGATTGCTTCCCGTCTCCCGTACAAGCCCTCTTTCCATTAACCTAGAAATAGCAAATATGATACAGATTAATATTTCACATCAAATCCACTCATTCAATGCACTATTTAAAGCACATTACCTCTATTTTATCTAATGTAATCTGGGCATCACTAAGAATTAAATTATATCTTTCACGTGTTTATATAAAAATTGCGTTGTGTCATTCTTTCCCTTCCTGGGTGGATATGCGTGAAAAGAAGGGCTCCCAAATTACGGGAGTGACAAGAGCCGACTGTCCGTACAGGCCAGAGCATTTTTACCCGTTAAGTCTAATATCAATTAAATTGCGTAAAATGTACACAATAATGTATAAATAACATTAATTTCCTTTTACATAAAAATAAAACTAATTTCAAATATATGATAATAAATATTGTATTTCAATTATAGTAAATTAATTAAAATACCTTTTCTTACATATTAAATAATGAAAATCAAATGCTTTTTGCTATTATTGAAAGTACGTAATTGAACATTACATTACAGGCACAAATTCGTGTTAAAATATCTCTGTAAAACGTACATAATAATGCTTAAATAGTACTTTTTACATAAAAATGAAACGTTTTAAATATATGATAATAAATGTATTCTTTTCATTATAGTAAACTGTAATTAAAATACTTAATTATTTAATGTTAAAAAATTAAACTTTTGGGCATTTTGCTGTTATTGAAAATACGTAAATTAACAATAGATTATGGATATAAATCCTTGCTGGAATTCTCTTATAATATTCCATATCAAATGACAGAAGATAAAATAACTATTTAAAATCAAGCTAGACTGTTATTTCCCAAAACTTTCTCGCGTACTCTCTAATAAATGTGTTATCCCAGAGAACGCCTTACATGACACTGTTGTGTAAATGTTACGAAATATTCATCTTTGGCATGGATATTGCATTTTTACCGAGTCTGTAGTCATATTTGGCAAATAATTCCTGGTATTGTTAGTAATATCTGAAAATAAATTTTGTGTTTTAGACATGTTTTTTTGCCACCAGATGTAAACAAAAAATTGATACAAAATGGCATTTGTAATCATAAAATTATCTATAAAATTTAATATATTTAAGTCATTGCTTCTTTGAATTATCGTGTTTATATATTTCTAAAAGCACACACCACAAAGTCGGACAGACAGCCTTTCTCTGAGCAGAATTTGCTCAAAATTTAATACTTTTGATTTACAAATTCAGTATAAAGACCATATACCAAATTTCTTCCGTTTAGCTCAAAGCATTTTAAAATTATCTTGAACACAGGCATATGGACCCTCTCCAGAAATATGCTTTTTGAACCCAAGAAGTCTAAAACGTGAAGATGCAAATCTCGAGTTCGAATTTTTTGACTAACATACTTTCTCCATACTACATCTAAGAGAAAGTACTGAGCAGATCTTTCTTTTTTTTTGCATGTATTTACACATGTTCTAGCACATGTTTCTCTTTACACTCCTTAGTACGTGCTTGTATTTACATTTGTGGAAATCCAATCCACAAACTTTACAGACACTTGCGCTCTCCAATTTGATTACGATCTGAATTCTAACGCCCGGGACAATTATTTTGAAATGCCATCTGATTGAAAACAATTTGTTCCAAACGCCCGACACATCCGTGCGTCAATAGTTTCGTTGATCAAGTTTCGTCGTAACGCAATATTGTGGAGTTCGGTCCAGAGGGAATTTAGCACAAGCGCTTATATGTGTCGTTTGTCCTGAAAGGATTTTAAAATGGAAAATCAAAAGAATGCTTTCTCCTTTCTCTACTTTGTAAAAGAGAAAAAAAGTTAAGAGGAAGTGAAAAAGCATTTATAAATTTTAAACTATTTGTTGCAGTGTATTATAATTTTTAAATCAATAAGAATATACATAAATGGAATATTTGAAGTTATTTTGAATAACATTTCTTTTTCATTTAATGCATTTGTACTTTGTACCTTTTAGATAAAAGGAAAATTGGAAAATAAAATAGGACCAATAGTAAATTGTTTCACAAAGCGATAAATTGTTCAGAAATTTATTGTTATTGTTTTTTTGTACTATTTACTAAACGAGTAGTCATAATGTTCACAAGTCTTTTTAAAACTTGTTTTGATATTCTTTTCTTTTGTGTACTCATTGTCTAACAATACACGCCTGCACATATATCAAAAATTACTAATCCCACTAATTTTTTGTAGGGTTCAAGTAGGGCTTGTAAGACCAGACCAACAATTCTGTTTAATTTTTTTAAATCACGAGTTAGTTGATTATGACACTTGGATGATGGCATTATCTTGTTGTTGATGATGATGGGTATGTCCGCTTTACCAAGAGGGGATTAGACCCCCTGAGAGCCCGAGAGCGGGACTGTGCTTTCTAGCTCATATGAATATAGCACTCACACACGCGTTTGCACAACCCCTTTTCACTAGGGGACACTCTCACACACCTTACAGATAGAACGCAAGGTGAAGAACAACCTGGAATCGAGCACGGGATGCTCAGAATACGGGGAAGACACGCTATCCATAGGCCAGGACGCCGGCAAGTTTAGTTTAGTTTAGTTATATTAACGTCCCGTTTAAAGCAACACGAGGGCTATTTTGGGACGGACCTCGTAATTTTGAACCACTGTCAGATGACGAGGACGACACCTGAAGTGGCACCCCCCTCTCCACACCACACCAGCGGGAGGACTTTGGCCTGACAGATTTAACGTGCAAGAGACCCCCTCACACGACGGATCTTCGGTGGAATCGAGTCTCGAACCTGAAACCCTCCGGTTCCAAAGCCGAAACCTTACCACCGCGGCCCTCAGGACGCCGGCAAAGATTCTTGTTAAAGAAAATAATGTCCACTAATAATGAGAGCACCTTCTGGTAATTTTTCATCAAGAATATTTTTCTTTATATTTTTCATGGGCTAGTTTTTAGTTTCAAAAAAGCTGTCGGAGTTGTTCCATTACGAATAAAACACTGTTTGTTCAGGATGTAAGCCGGATCAATTATACCGGGAGTCGTCAGGTCTATCCACATTAAATTTCTTTTCATTTGAGACAGTTCCGACATTCTAGGAATTCATTGCATGACAATTGCAAAGGAACAAGATGACTAATTCAATAGAAAATTATAAACTTGGTTTATACCAGTTTATACAAAGTTATTTAAGTTTTATACAAAATTCCCCACCTTCTAGCTCAAAGCATATTTAAGTTAATTGTTCTGGAACAGATAAAATTTCAAAAACGTGTTTTTCAGACTCAGAAAGGTCTAAAATGTGGAGATTTACCAAAATCTGGCGATTTAATTTCCAATATTTTCTCTTTGCAGACGAGAAATTAAAAAGCACGAATTTATCAAATAATATTAAATTCATTCTAAAATGCATTATTATAGTTCATTTTAAACATATAAATAAAATTTATAAAAATCATGTATTCTCTCCCTTTCGTTTTTATTTTCGTAAAGGGTCTCTAAATATGGAATATATTATGCATCATCTCTAATTCAGGTTTTCTTTCAAATTTCAATGCTCAGATTTAATTAGCATGTTTGCAGAATAAATTTGTAATCGTGACTTTCTTCTAATCTTCGAGTTTAATTAACTATCATAATTGAGGAAGGTAAGATATAAATAAGTTTATACACATATTGGTGATTTTACAGCTACTGTATGTATTTTTTCTGCAAAAACTTATATAAAAAGTTAATAGCTTTTAAGGAATCTCATTAAGCTCATCAAGTACATTTTTTATAAACCCTCTTCTCTAATATCGGTCTTTAATTTTTTATTAATTTAATTTATAATTAATTTCCATCATTATCTTTGAGCGTGTCATGAATAAGTCATCTTAACCAAGTATATGTCTTTATCTATGAAGTATATATTTTTAAATTAATGGTTATTTAATTAATTATTAAATATTGCTTTTGATAATAATATTTTAAAAAAATATTAATTTGCATATGATAGATACTGCGAAATGTCATTACCATACTTCATAAATACAGAAAAGAATCCTGTTTTTATTTTTTCATGTACGAAGTATACAGTAAGAAAATATTTTAATTGTCAAAAAAGGTCGAACTCGAGAATCTGACGAACCTTCACGGTTTAGATTTTCCTGAGTTTAATAAAAACCATTTTTGGAATTATGTCTGTCTGCATGTTAACAAAATAATTCAAAAGTGTTATCTGGATGAAATTTCGCATATGAATTTTATCCCAGATTCCTAAGTTTCTATTAAATGAATTTTTTAATTTTATTTTTCTATAAAATGATTTATTAAATTTGAATTTTATTTCTAAGTTTCTATCAATTAAAATTATTTACAGAATCCAAATAGAGGAAGTCTGTGCATCTGTTTGCTAGAGTAAAAGGAACTCGATAGCTATAAAATTGAAAGAGCTTCGTGGATAAAATTTGATGCGCAGATTTAACATATAAAGTGTAGACGCATACCAAAATTTAAACTAAATCCCTTGAATAACTGTGTTGGGGTTAGTTCCCCTTCCTAACCCCAGATGGCCACGCATTTTCGTTGTCTTGAAAGTTATACAGAAAAGATTTCTTGTTTACTTGGAAGAAAAGTAGATGTTCACAAGTTGTGAGCGATAAAAAGTTCGAGAGGAAAAGTAGAACGAATTTATTTTAACGATCACACGGAAACTTAGCGAGTTTCTTGTGAAATTAGCAGTTTATCACGAAAATATTTTTTATTGTTTTGAAAGAATTTTAATAACTGTGATATTGAATTGCTCACCGGGAATTGCAAAAAAATAAGGAGGGGCTTGATATGAATGACTTGTCTGGAAAACTACTTCCTGATTTTTCTTGCTTAGAATCTTCTATTTTATTTAAACAGAACAGGATATGCGTTAACGAACAGTACAGAATAACTTCGCTAAGTAAACGTCCCATATATTCGACAAGCTGTCTAGCTGTATTTTCCAATGCATAAAAATGCGATCACTCAAAAATACAGCAACTTATATCAAAGAATTTTGGCATATAGTTTTAGTATTTATTAGGTCAAGTTATTTAAATCATATTTGTCAAAAAGTTGAAGTCTATTAACTATGCTTTAATAAATATGCGGTGATAAGCCAGTAACAACCTCTGGACATTCGTCATCACTTTTGTCTAGCGGATATGTTATGCAGCTGCATATCGTAAGGTCGTGAGCTTGTTCCTTGGCGGAATTCAATCCCCACCCCACAATCCAATTCTCCACATTGATGACCTTGGACAATGAACACGTTCTTCTTTTTCCATAACGCTTGGAACTATCAAAACACGTTCTTTTCCCGATAACATTTGGCGTTATAAAATCGTTCTTCTCTCTGCAGAATAACTGATAGAGGAATATTGTAGTGATACCTTAATAAGCCATTAACCTATAACATTATCTTTATAAGCCAGTAACAGCCACTGGACATTGATGATCACTTTTGTCAAGCGAGCACGTTACGTGGCTGCAAATCTTAAGGTCGTGAGCTCAATTTTTTCGGAATTTAATCTCCTCATCGGCAAGACACCACAATTCAATTCGCCACGAATGTATGAACTCGATAATTTAAAAACGCGATGGAATAAATAAAACTGTCTTAAGTAAATGAATTTTGACAAGCTGTTTTGTAATTAAAGCTTTATTTCTGTGTCAGTCGAGGATAAAAATGATGATCAGTGTATATTCGTTTTTCTTTATTATAATAAACCGCTCACATTTCTCGTGTCAAGCTCTGAAAATAAAAAATTTAGCATTTTATGCAATCGTGACCTTGCTCAGAATCCATAGTTTTATGCGTAGGGATGGAAGAATAACATACTTATTTGGGAATATAGAAAGTTTCGTGAAAAGCATTCCCACTGGTTACCTTTGAGAAAGACATTGAGAAGTATTAACGAGAGGGACGGTAAAAAATAACTTTACCAATAAATCAACGGTAGTTTCCACAAAACCTTTTCATATCCTCTTTAGTACGGATGTTACTCCCTTACATCCTTATGAAACTCTGAAACTTAGGGCAAGATCCTGATTTTTATTTGAAGAAAACAGTATATAAGAATTTTAAATCTAGGAATAAGATTTAATATAGAAATTGGTAATTTTATAGTTTTTGAATGCCATTGGAGAGCAATACCTAAGAAATGTCGAATTTTGGCTTGAAGCTACCGTACAATTTTTGACGTTTAATGGTTGATACGCCAGGCATGTACTTAAAATACGAGACTTGTATTTTGGCCAACTTTTCCGACCGATAGAAACCGGAGTTTGAGATAGAATTACAAATGTAGTTAGGTATAAAATCACTTACGAAATTTATTTAAGCTATTACCCTTTTGTGTAATTAGATTTGCATGCTTAATTATGGCTAGGTAAATTATTTTTCCTATGAAAGATTTGCTTGAAACTTTAATAAAAATCTGCATTGTGAACCAAATTTCATTTACCTAAATTTTTATGTATTTCAATTAATGCATTTATTAGCATACGAATATCCAGCCCCTTGACATACTTGATTTCAAATTCGATACGGATAGACATTACCAGTGCTAAATCTGTGTATTAATTTTTTTTCTAACTCTTTATGTTTAGCCTATATTTCTTTTTCATTTACAACAGGAAAACTAGACTTCCAGTTAATAAGAATTCAATGCTAAATTTGTTCGAAATTTACAAATTCAGTAAAAATTTCATATGTCAAGTTTTATTAGTATTTTTTTTTTAGTTATCGTGTACACATGCAAATCGACATAATTTTAAAAATGTGTTTAAAAAAAATTAAATCCAAAATGCAGTAACTTAAATATATAAAATTTGGTATGTTATTTTTTTTACTACAATTTTATTTCTGTGCTAAATTTTGATACCAATCGGTCTGAAAAATATGACTAAAACACAAGTTTGATTTTCGGATACTAATAACCAGGTATGATATAGCTCTTAATCGTCAGGAAACTCGCCTACAAGGACGCTGTAGATTTAGTGAAAATCTAACCTCGCGCCTTAAGATTGATTTTTCATAACTATTCTATGCCATTACTATGCAATACTTTTTTTGTTTTACCGATGATGCATAATTTTTTGTGGGAGATGAGGGATAGTATCTTTATTAAAGAATATGTGCTAAAATTTTAGGGATACCATTTTCGCTGTGTTTTTTTTAATACTATTAGCGATTCGTATTATTATGGGTCAGGTAGTACTGGATATTTTACTTCATCAAATCCAGATTGCTAATTTTTTTCCAGAAATTTCCAGTTTTATGAAATGTAGATTTGTGATTCCCCTGAAATTTTTCTTCAGAATTAAACGAAAAAGTATGCAATAAATGATTGCTTCTTTAAAGAGTTGGTTGGCTTGAAAAGAATTTGTATTTTTTAAATATTAAAAAATTACATATCCAATATGTTGAATATGTATTTTTTGTACATGTTGAATACGTATTTTCTGTACATGTTGAATACGTATTTTCTGTACATGTTGTGTACGTATTTTCTGTACATGTTGAATACGTGATTTGAATAGCTGGAAGTTTTAGAAATAAACGTTTTAAAGCAATTCTACTTCCTGCATTTGCGCATAATATAACTTAACAAAACCTATGTACATTGAAATTTAACCAATGGATAGATACGGAAATAAAATTTAAGACATATATAAACTTGAAATTTATATTTCTTGTTAGAAAACAACTTTATGAAAATGTGTTTTTTATAAGAAAAACTGGCTCGTTTTATAAAATGCAACACAAATATTTGTAGCTAATTTGACTGTGGTATTTACAAAAAACGTATAAAAGTTTTTTTGTAGCTGCATTTTTGGTTCAAATTCTTTCAACTCATATCAAGTTTTTAAACAATTTTTATACATGTGTTTCATTTTTAAAAATTCGTATGACTTTGTTAACTCTAACTTTGAAAGTTGTCTTTTAATAAATTTTTTTTAACATAAAGAAGACATATAAAAATTTGTTTTTGACATTTTCTATAGATATTCTTATTTAATTGAATGCCTTCATGAGTTTTGAAACCTTCTTATTTTAAGGCTATATTGTCTTTGTATAAGAATTTGAATTCAGAAGCTTCAGATCTTATATGATCTTCTCTTATCTTTTTCGTTGTTATCTTAAAGCCAACATAAAAAAATAACAAAAATTTTATATACATCATGTGCAAAAAACTGAACGAAATATCTAACAACGAATTTCTTTACACTTATTTTAAACATATACCAAAATTGAAAATATATTTTATCACTATTTCTTTATATTTATTTATCAAAAAGGCTTTTACGAATTAGATTTAGTTACAGACGCTTACGATAGATCATAAGTGAAAGATAATATTGTTAACTGAACTATAAATTTTTAAGAGACATATTTAAACCTGTCTTACTCCCTATTTTATACACCGATAAATTTTCAGGGTTTCTAGAACAGATTAATTGCATTCTGCAAAGGTCCCCTTACAACCAATGATCAACTTAAATTTCCTCTACTTATCAATTTTATGATCCTTCAACTGTTAGATCTTAAACTGCCTATAAGTCAGCCTTTAATAGTCCTTGTTGAATGAAAACCATTATTTTTGAAGAAATAAAAAATTAGAAGAATTTTTCCTTGGTGACGTACAATCTTATATCTAAGTGATGATAGAATTTAAACATTTTAGAGTGCTAGGAAGAACTAATAGCAAGTATTAGTAAATAACTATTAGAGTATTAGTAAATAATTACCAGAGTATTAGTAAATAATTACCAGAGTATTAGTAAGTATTAGCAAATATAATTTGGTTGGACTTAAAAGTTTATTGTTATAGTAATTGTTTTTTTTTTCATCTGAAAATTTTATCTTGTAGTTATATTTTCTTGTAAATGAAGTATGCAAAGAGAAAATAATGGAATTATCAAACAATTTAGAGGCCAAATTTTAATTAATACCTTTCCTTCAAGCAATCCTTCTTGAATTAACAATAATTATTTTTTAGATGTTTATTTATATTAACATTTGTTTTGAAGCAACACGAGGGGGATATGGATTGAATTTCTTAATTAAGAACCATAGCATGATGATGAGGACGGAGCATGAGGAGAGTTGAAGCCTCCCACATGTCGATTGTCTTTAAAGTTTTGTAATGAGCCATATCATTTAATAAATTTGAAATAGATTTCCCAGATAAACTTTTTATGGCAATATAATGTCACAGGACTCGATTCCATTAAGAAAGTTCGTGCACACAATTAATAGAGAAGATAGAAAACTACTAAGTTAAAAAGTCCTTGAAACCTGTTACAATTTGATGGTGGAAAATGTTTTGTTGTGAAAATTGTGAGTTTTAAGTTAAGTACATGAGATGTAGTTAAAATTAAATGCAACCAATATTCCGGCTAACCAACTAGTTGCCAAAGACGATTAGTACTAAATATAAACAAAGAAAACATTATATTTAGGGAAATGTTTGATCTCTCCATTTTTAGAAATTTGCTCTTCGTAGATATTTCTAATTCCGAAAGATTTTTAGAGTTATATCGTAGTATTTGGCATTTTATCCTTGTTTTTGCACTCCCGTATTTTGCCAATTGTTCTATAAATATAATAATCATACACATAAAAGTACGGAGCATCCTTTCGCATGGAAGAATTCTATAGGATTTAAGAAACACGTGTGAAGGTGATTTGTATTAAATGCGAAATCAGCTGCAAATTAAAATGAAATTTGCTATCAAATTCGAGTGACTGAATTCTGAGAAAATACAAAATAATGATCTTTCCTAGAGAAGCATTTTAAATGTTCGTGTTAAATTATTACGAAAGCAGCTGAATCTCGTCGATCCCCAAAGTTTTCGTGGATCGTAGCAAAAGTTCATTGTTTATGCAGTATTATATCGTCATCCATCAACGTACACATGACAATGAATATGATATTTTAATCATAAAACTATCATTAGCATTAGATACAAAATACTGATATTTCTACTGTATCCTATTAGTGTATTATTCATTAAATGGATCGTTATTTTTATTATTACTGTTTACAAATGGCTCAAAATTATTTTCTTTGATAAAGAGTAGATTGTTTTGAATATATAAGAAATAATATATAATAACTTATGAAGAATAAAGACGATTATATTACGCTCTACAACATTCACACATTTGCTGGTCGAAGATTTGGCAATTTTGGTATTTACGTGCTTTGAAGGATGAATAATATACATCTTTTGAGCTTTTAAATTTTAATTAAACCTTACAGTTAATTATAATTTAATCATTCTTATCGAAAATAATTTACTTTGGATTTTTCTCTCCTTGTTGATAGCTCTGGTAAAACAACTTGAAATTTTTTCTTGCATATTGAGATAGTTTTACTTTTAAATATTCATTATAACTGCATTTTCCCTTTTTTTAAAATTTCGGGGTTAATTATAGTTATGATTTAACAAACATCAAAGCAATTATGAAACTTTTATGTTATGGAAACTTTTTATAGATTATATTTTTCTAAACACTAATAGAATTTCTCTGTTCCATAATTAACTGTATTAAAATACTTTATATTACCCACAATCTGAGAATTTGGATATTTTCTAATCTATAATAAGGCGGGAAAGATCTGCATAAGTTTACACATTTGGATGTTGTGTGGTAATAAAGTATCGTTGACTTGACAGATGAATTATAATTTAAAATTTCTCTTTAACATTATTTTAGTTTTTTCTATTTTTTAGAAGCTATGAATGGTTCGGGATTTTTACGCATTTTACGTTAACTGTGGTGTTTGTTGTATATGGGGGGAGGATTTGTGAGCGGTGTTACCCATGATATTTAGTGAATCTTATATAATTGGATTTTGACCAGTGTGAAAGAGTGAAAATATCAACCGAGTTCGTAGGGGAACCATCCGATTCACAAGTATTTCCTGCCAGGAAAGAGGAACTTTAATTTTACCATAACTCTTTTCCACGCTTCTCGTTACGAAAAAAAATTCAAATAAGGTGGATTATCCCAACATAATGAATCATTTCATTAGAAAATTTATCGATGCCTTTATTCATTTAACATTTTTGATCTGGAGAACTGGTTCAATTTTCGTTTAGTTATACGTATAACACTTTGCTGCGAAAATAGTGTCTGTTTTATATTCTCTTCCTCTTTTTTTCTTTTGTATACGTCTAACCCTTATGTAGTTAGAGAGAAAGAGGTTCTCATTATTTATGTCTTCGGATTTTAAAAAAATTCACTGCCGCCTCTCGTCTCGCCAACAAGTATTTTTCCTAACATTCTCCCAATTTTAAAAGATGCTCTAGACTATATGGACCCCAGTTTATTCGACTACATTTTGGATCGATTTACTATGTATGCCGACATAGAGATACTGCATTAGCATAAAAAAGACACTTGAATTCTCCTCTTCACTTACCATATCCATGTGAATCGTTTTGATACCATCCTCTTGCTACAGTTAAACAACCATTTTATATGGCAACCGGTTTACATCAATATGAGAGTTATATCATGCATTGATTTACTTTTGTGATTTTATTTTGTAAATACATTCTCTTTCCTTATACAGTCCATAGAATATTCTTCCTTCATCAGCATGAACTGGAAGTATCAGATTTTGTTAAGTTATCTATAGTGTTGTTGATAATCTTGCTAGCGTGCTTTGACGTAATTTAATTATTTTAAGGGCAGGATTATTGCAAAGTTTAAAAAATTATTAGGAGATTTAAAATAATCGATAACATTGTAGCATGATTTTGTTTTAGTACTGAATGCGTTTATCTTTATATCATTTGTAAAATTCGTCTTTAACTATACAGCAATGATGTATAAACACAAAAAAGTATTTAATACTGTCGAAATACCCATTTGTGCGAAAATGATTAGTAAAACAATGAAAAATTTGTTTTAAAATATAAAAAGAATCACCGAAAAATTTATTGAATTTAAAGAAAAAATACTAAAACATTGTAGCATGATTATGTTTTAGTTCTGAATTTGTTTATCTTTATATCTATATAAATAAAAATGAATGTCTGTCTGTATGTCTGTCTTATGCGCTGCCGTACCACTCATCTGATCTATAAATCTTTGAATACTTATTTCTATAACTTACGGAATGGTTATAGGCGTAGTAAAATTATCTAATTATCTTTTTGAATTCCCGCCTGAGCGTGACCTTTGAAAAAGTCTTTGGACCGGATTCTCTTTATATTTGATTTAATTCTGATTCCATTGTTTTCCTTTTAACTTGGCTTTTATTGCTAATTTATTTATGCAAAATTATCAAATATATAATTTAGATAAATAAAAATGAATATTTGTCTGTATGTCTCTTATGCGCTGCTGTACCACTCATTCGATCCTATCCAGTTTTATGCTGAATGCTTACAAGTCGAATAATCAAAAAATTTATTTTTTTCTGTTGAAGATAGAAAAACCAAAAAATATTGTCTAGTCTAAAGTTGTTGAATCATAAAGGAAAAAAAAGAATAAATATTATGTACATTTCTCTTTTACATACCATTGAAATTGAATGAATGTGTTCATTTCCAATACGAATATAAATATTATCTTTCCTATCATTTCTAATTAAACAAGACAATTATTTTAAATTTCAGACGATGCTCCAAAAATTACTTCTTCTGAGGCAGCAACGCGCATTGTACCAGTTGGTTATTTATAAAATTCTTCTTTAACTATATAGCAATGATGTATATCCACAAAAAAGTATTTAATACTGTCGAAATACCCCTGTGTGTGAAAATGATTAATAAAACAATGAAAAATTTGTTTTAAAATATAAAAAATGTTTGCAAAATTTATTGAATTTAAAGGAAAAATAAAATGGATGGCACTCAGAAGAATATTTCTTGAATTACAAAATGAAACGGAATTATTTTTGAGTAATTACACACTCCTAAGTTAATTACGGAAAACATTTTAAATTCTAATTCACTTTAAACCAAAATGAACTAATTAATTTTCTTTGGGTTAAAATTTTGTAAACTCTCTTTCAGCAAGCAATATCTATCCAGCGAATATCTTAAATTACTATCCAATAAATATCTATTTGACCGATTTATTATCGTTAAGTCAGCGATCTGTCTTACAGAATGCTTTGAAAATTTTCTCACTATAATGTAGCATGATTCAATTTGCAGGCATATTTCTGTTTTAAAGTTCTATCATATAAAAACAACGCATTAAAATGAATGGCGATGATAGGTTAAGATTTTGTTTCAAGTTTGCACAAATTCATTATAAACAGACATGTCCTTTTTGTGGATGAAGTTAATGCTTTTGATGTATAAATAATTAAATTTATTTTAATGTCACATTTTCGAATTAATACAAAGTAAAAGGGAATTAATGTACTTTGCCTTTGCAGGTCACTCGAGAGGGTGGATATAGCTGCTTCTCGGCACGCAAGGTCCCGGGACCGCTCCTTAGAATCGTCTTCCTTCTACGGCACCAGGAACCGAGACGACGTTCCGATGCCGGATCCTTACAAGGGCGCCACCCGGGAGACCATACTGGATGGACTGCCGGACAGCTATCGAACTCTGACGCAGCTGCAGAGAGGGACCAACCCCATCATGGACAACAGGTAATATGCTTTCTTTTAGATAATGCAATTCAATATGCTTTCTTTTAGATAATACAATTCAATATGATTTCTTTTAGATAATACAATTCGATATGCATTCTTTTAGTCAATACAATTCAGCAATTAATTTCAAATAAAAACGATTCAGAAATTTGGTTTCTAAGATGAAATTAATCATATTCGAATTATTGAAAGAAAAGACTTTAGAATTTAATGTAGTTATAAATCCGAAATGGCGTTTCAATAATAACATATACTTTTTATTACTGGATTTTCATTTTACATCCGGTTGCGCAGTAGAGCAAAGATCATTGGAAGAGGTTGCAACTAGCTAAAAATTATTATCTAGAGATATAACGAAATTTCACTTGTTGCGGAGTAAAATTTGCAAAAATTTTTATTTGGTTCCTCAAAGACGGGACATTGAATTTTTCATTTCATACCTTATGTAAACATTGACCGAGCTTCTATCAACACAAAATTTAATCAAAATACATGAACCCTATGTGTCTTGTCTCTGCAGTTCAGCTTATATTGTTCTGATCGTCGAATCTGAGTGAGTGAACGATTGTACACGATGTCACTATCTGTACTAGAATTAAAATCTTTCATTTCATCCGTCTTATCTGCTTTTTACCAAAATATTTCTCAAAGCTGATAATTCATGGTACGAATAATGAAAACTGTGAAGTTTCGATGTGGACTTTTACTGACATGTTGTTATGTTTATCTAACTTTTTCTTTTCTCCCCACTTATACCCAAAAATTTTTCTTTACACCAAAGAGATATTGTTTAATCGTATTGAGCTTCATTAGTTCAGTTTTCTGTCTGGTGATTTAATAATAAGAAAAAATGTGCTTTGGTTTGAAATATTAAAACCAATTTCCAGAATTCATCAAAATACTAAATAATTTCGAAACCAAAACTAAAAATAATTTGTTAGGAAAGGAAACAAATTATGTTGAAATCGGAATGAAGATTTAATGCAGAATTAAACTACAAAAAGTAAACAAAAATAAAAGCCAAATGAAATAAAACCTAATTATAAAACAAGCCTAAATTAGAATAATTTAGGAAACGAAACGGAACTAATATCGGAAGCTGAATTAAAATTGGAATCGAAGTTAAAAATTATTTCGAATTCGAACAAAATGAGAAATTTAAAATTAAAAAAAACTATTATTGTATTTAGAGAGTGCAAATGCAACTACTACTAAAATACAGATGAATCTAAATAAATTAGCAATATAAGAGGAAGCGAAACTAATTGCAGAAACAAAACTAAAAATTGGAATCGAAATTAAAATTATTTCGGATTTAAACAAGATTAAAATTTTTGAAAAATTAAAAAAGCTATTAAAAATTATCATTGTATTTGATGAGCGCTAATACTGCTACCACTAAAATGCAGATTAATAAATAAGTAATATATGTCAAGTAAAAAGGAATATAATAGAATCGTAGTTACAACAAATAGAAAAAGAATCTGTCCTAAAGACTTTTTCAAAGGTCACCTTCAGGCGAGGATTCAAGATAAGGGATTTTAACTGTGAGGAAATAATTCTGCGAAGAAATAATTTTTAGTTTCGATTCCAATTTGAGATGAAAAAAACATCGTTTTTTTAATATTCGATGCATGCATAATCTGATAGTTTCGTGATTGTTTCAAATCGGTTTAAACTGTTTAATGACTTAAATTAATTAAGACTATTCGTAAGAATTCAGAGAATGCATAATTTGGAAATCAAGTTGTAACTTTAGTTGGTAATAAATCACCAACCATCTGTATTATTTTCTAATAACCTTATTTTAATTAGTTGAAACTATCCCTAAAACAATAATCTTTATCGATTAAACAAACAATAATTTAACTTGTTTGGTTTATTTTTAAAAAATATTGCGCGAGTCAGGTAATAACACGATGATTTCCAAGGGGAATAAAAAACACCTCTGAAGAGATGTTATACAAATTTTCTCCTTATCAGTCCACTTCAATAAATATTTTTTCGCCAAAAATTTTTATATAGACATTAATTTTTTTTTAAGTAAATACCCTTTTTTCTCTGAATAACAAGTACTTAAGCAGATAATATTCGTGGGTATACGAATCTTATCGTAACAGAAATGATACGCCGTATGGAATGTCAGCTTGTCAACTGCTGTCATTCAAAACGTCCTTTGCGCATTTTTTTCTTCCTTTTCTGTCTTTTCTCTTCAGAAAAAAATTAAGGCAATACTAATTCTATTGTTTTGGATCCATAGCAGTTATTATTTTTAGGTAAAGGTAACACAAGTCTCGACGCTTAATTCTTATTGAAAAACTAACCCTAAGCAAAACCGTTACTGTCTAGTATAAAACAAGAAAGGGAAATCACAATGTTCGATATTTGGGCTCAAGGTCAAAGCCGGACGATCGACCAGAGGCTACAATAAAAGGACTTTCAAACGTCTGACTGATGTCTGCGATAAGAGCAGACATGGACATTGGTAGACTTGTTGAATAACTTCTCTGTTGGATGTCATTTTACTGGCATATATAATTTTTATATACTATTAAATAGGTTAAATTCATGTGTCAATACAATCACATTACAAAGTAGCATACGTAGAGCTGTCTTATTTAGTGCGATGCATTTGTGATTAACGATTAACACTTTGATTACAGTTTATAAGATTTCAAGAATGGGTTATCGGTTTTGTGCTATGATGTGAAAGAGAAAAACAGTTGACTTAAGAAATTTTTTTCAACTTAATCTATAAAAAGCATTAATTATTAAAATTACAAGTGATTTTTAAAGACAGGTTGTAAGTCGTATATTACCTTCATTGGAAATGTGCCTATTTTTATTACACTGTGCCAGTACCTTTCTATGTATATTTATGAGCTATTTTTTTTTAAATATATGAAATTATGAAATAATTAATTTAATAAAACTAGATAAATTATATTTAAAAAAAGGATTGATGTAATCAAAATTTAAAATCACTCTTCTGATGCTAATGAAGAATATCAATATCATATGCTATTAACACGATAAAAAACATAATGGAATGAATTGTGTAAACATTTAGAACCAATTAAAGAAGTCAAAAAATTAAATTCAAATCTATTTAATGACCTAAAATCATTTTATTAAAAAGTTTGAAAATAAAAATAAACAATTCAAAATTGTTTTTGCATTAGTTAACAGTTGTACTATGTGTTGTGGATAAAAAAAAACTAAAGACAGAAAAAAAATCAGTCGATTGCTTTTCTTGTATGGTCTTCAAAGCAGGTACTAAAATGTACTACTTTATACTCCAAGTACCTTAAAGACTACTTTTTTTAGACTTTGCATGCTGTTTTCACAGACTTGTAACCAAAATAGTTTTCCTCGGCCTTCTATCGATAGTTGCCATGAACAATCAGTCCATGTCTTGGAAGGGAGTGTAAAGCATGATGTAGATCCCAAGTATGATTTTAATGCATATATGTTAAATGCTATTGTCCTAAATAGTTTTGTCCCCGTGTAAATCGTGTCTTTAATGTCATTAAATGCATTTGTAACTAAATTGGCATGATTTATTGATTTTAACAGTCTACCCTGACAGAATTAAAATTTTGGCCCCCCTTTCGGTCACAGACTTCAATATGTTCTACTTTAATAATTTTTTTTGTTTTTGTTTCCTTTCTGAACGCTGGAAGCTTACTGTAAATAAAAAAAACTATCTATTCTCGAAAACTATCTAATACATTAGAAAAGATAATACATAAAATTAAAATAAACATTTTGACCCAACATATGCACCCAAAATCTTCATTTAAGTACTAGAAACTAAAAACAATTTGAAATATGAATGCTAAGATAAACAAAATGTAAAAGAATCTTTTAATGGATACTGCTTTTGTAGAATATTTTACATACACATAGATACGCACACACACAAGCTTAATATAATGGTGAATGGTTCTCAATTTAGTTTCAAATATTCCACATTTGTTCAATGCAGTTTATATTGCAGCAAATTTCTGGCAATAGAAGAAAGAAGTATATTACGTCACATTCTTCAGAAAAATAATCCAAAATTTGACTGATCCAATTAGCTAACTTGGCGGCAAAACCCAATGATTTTCGCACACTATCGTATTTAAATGATAATTTTTGATGATGATTAATAATGATGTAATCTTTTTTTAAAATAAAACTTAATTATTGTTCCTTATTGCCACTTTCAATTCAAAATTGTTGCATTCATCAACATCATTGTTTCACAGGCTAAATTATAGTGGCAGACAAGGAGACAATTTCGTATCCGAACTTCAAGCTCGTTTGAATGAATTGCAGAACCAATATGGCAACGTGAAGCGGGAATTGGACGTTACGGCAAGTAAGTTGGGATCCAGCATGCATAGCATTAAGACGTTCTGGAGTCCAGAGTTAAAAAAAGAAAGAGCCATGAGAAAAGAAGAGGCCGCCAAACATGCTCTTATCAACGATCAGCTCAAGATGCTTAGAGCAGAAAATCAGGTGGGTTGCACTCTGTTGTTTTATGAAACTATTTATAAAAGTGGAGGTAAATATACGCTTAATGCAGCCTTTATAAGAAATTGCCGATTTCCTTTCCAACTATTTTAATTTAATAAAATTTGGTAAAAAATTTCTGATTATGAATTAATGTATAGCTTGAAACAAGTCAAAATATCAGCAAATAGGTTAAAATTTGAAAAGATTTGGATTTTATATTATGAAATATTAACTTTTTGCTCATGAATCTTAATGAATAAATTTGGCTAATATTTTTGAAAATAAATAACAGGCAGTAGTGGCTCGTCCATTAGGGCTCCAGAGCTGCAATGCATGTTAAAATTATTTTTAAATTACATGTCCTGTTTTTTTAATACCGAATTTGTTTATTTTCTCACTCTGAAGGTCTGATAATCAACGAAAATGGAAAAAAAGAAATAAAAACATATACATAAGACAGGAAGTGATTCAATAAGTAGGGATATGAAGATAGGGTTTATTCCGCTGGCTGCCTATTAAGACTCACAAAACGGCATATTGATATGTAATTGATCCTTTATAAATATTGATGAAGGATCAATTATTATTAACTAGGAAATGTAAAAGAATGATGACCAGTACAGATTATTTATTGCACGTCTTATTTGGTATTTATTTTTGGATTAGTCTTATCAAACTGACAGGGCAAAGTAGAAATGTATTTCAGGAAAGAGGCTCCGATATTTTTATCTGTTGAATAATCAATTCAAAATTCATATTAATTTCTATCAGCAAAATAAGAAATTTATATCGTATATCAATTATGTTAGAAATTCGGAAAACTTCAAAAGGAATTTGCAAATATACAAATATGTATATTGAATTGCAATCTTTTGATAAGTAATTTTTGCAACATTGCTGATTTCGGAACTGATAAACCATCACTTAAGTTAAATTTTTAAACTTTAAATATATGATTATTAAATTAAAGTTTGATACAATAGCGTAACATTAAACACCTCTAAGACAACACTTAAGTTTTCATGAAAATATGAAGAATCTTGTAAATAAATGCTTGAGGCAGACAGAATTCCTCCCATATTTACTAATGACCTGACAACAAAATTCTTTTTACAAGTCTGAATGCGTTTTATAATCTGGAGAGTTATGAAGTTAGAGTAACCATAACAACCGGATGGCTACTCTAACATATCTCTACTATATCGTCGCCACACTACTCTCTACGCGCTATTACTCATCTATGTATAACAAGACAGTAAATAGTCTGAACTACAATTTTAACATGATAAAAATCATAGACTGGTATTCTGTCTCAAAATAGGGACATGCATGATAAAAAAAACTCTGAAACGTTCTGCAAGATAGGCTAATGGACATATATGCATATATATTTACTGATCGGCACAAAGTATTTGGACGTTTATTATTGCTCGTAATGTAGAAAAGTTCAAAGGGAAATATCAATCGATTTAGAAGAATGCTCTCTTCAAAAATATACAAATTGCATTCGCACAAAATACAATTTGCATAATATTCATCTTTTCCGGTTGCAAACCTAGTTCTTTCGTCTTTCAATTGATTTTGCTTAATGAGAAATCCTGACACAAAATGTTAGATCAATCAGTTCAAATTAATTGAAGTTATTCAAGAAAAAATAATTAAGGGCTATTTTCATATTTGTAAATATAGCAAGCAGGTCACTTTATCAGTAATTTCTTTTATTCAGTCTTTAATATGATTCTGTGAGAATTATTCCTTTTTTAGTGAGAGTGTGTGTGTTTTCCACTATACGCAATAACAACCGAAATATAAAAATTCGGAACATATGCTTTAATTCGTATATTTAATTGTAATTTAACAATAAATAAGTAGAATTTTGGAGGAGTATTGTTTAAGATAATCAAAAAATTTTAATGAATTTTGCCGCTAATTTTAATAAAGTAGACACATTAAATGTTTTTGGAGAAACTGAAAGATGTCAAATACCTATTTTCTAAAACACTCCTTTATAATTCAAACGTAACAAAATTATACTACTGATTTAGATGCTGAAGTTTCTATCTAACGATTCTTAAAAACCATTCTTTTAAGTATGTTATTTTACTTTATTTCTTTATACCATAAAGTTTAATAGTTTTTTAAAATATAATTATCGAAACGTTTATATTTGTTTCATTAAATGAAGGTTTTTTTTAATGAAAAGACGCTGAATTATCCATCCTAAAAATGTTTCTTTTGTATTTTATACAATAATGTTTTCTTTATACATATATTTTATTTTTTGTTTATTTACAAAACTGACGATACATTAACAATATTTATTGATAGCGCTTTTAAGTATATCATACCATTTAGTTCTATAAATATTTCATGAGAAAATAAACAATTGAAATTATATACTTCTACCATTTTTATTACAAAAACCGTCAACAGTGCACTTTGACATATAACTACAAAAGTTTTCTATAAATTTAAAACAGAAAATATAGACTTATAACTGCACAGTGAGAGGTGGCATACAATAAACTATTGTGTTCTAAAGCCCCAAAACTTGCTGTTGTAATTACAATCACATTTATCATTGACAATCCATACCTTAGGAGATAGAATAATATTCCATTATTCCATTCACCCCTCCTGCTTCACATACTCTTCCATGACTCCTCCTCCTCCATTATTATTAGATTGCGATATTCTGAATATATTTGAAAAGGGAACTGTATACATTTTCCATACTTTCACTTTGAATAGTTGTAATAAACCATATGGACTAGTTCTAGCTAATAGAAAGCATCAATGGCTGCATCGAATTTCGAATATAATATGCATTCAGTTTTATTCAAGATTCATTCGAACTGGAAAAATTGATGAATCAATTATATATGATAAATAATGATAAAACTCTACTTAATGCTTATCAGCAAAACTTTTGACCTAGTTGATGCATAAACCTGTTTTTAAAGGGCAATTTAATTATGTTGTTCAATTACAAATTTTGATTTAAATGAGTGATATTCCCAAAGATTTCTCTTCTGTTTTCTAATATAGGAGTTATCCCCCTACTTCTGCGCCTTGAAAACCAAAAATACTAGAAACTTTTATAAGAAGTTACACTTTTATCAGTCTTGTATACAAGTTTTATATGCTTCGCAATATAGTGATAAAATTAGCGTTTCTGTAATAGATCACGCACGCCATTGGCGATTCTTTTGGCGGCTTACATTGGAATTTAGTTAAAACACAAATATCAGAAAACAACTTTTTTTTATTTTATGTGTATTTTTTTCGATTGATTGAAACCAAAATTTGACACAAGAAACTATAATTGTAATCATAAAATCACATATCAAATTTCATTTATTAGGTTGTTGCGTTTTTGAATTATTACGTGTATACCCATGCGGAAGTATAGATTTATCGACTTTCAACCCTTTGACGGAATTCGTTCTAAATTTGATATAGATCTATATTTTAGATGTATGCGAAGCCTATTTACCAAATGTTATTTATTAAGCTGTTTATGCTTCATAATTATTATTATTACTTGATACTCAAATAGCCGTATAAAGATACTATCTTTGAATGGATTTCATACAAAACCTGATAGCAATCTACAAATTTGGTGTAAAGACTGCATACCAGATTTCATTCGACTAGTTCAAAGTATACTTGAGTTTTCACACTCACAAACTAAGCAATCGAAATATTAATATAACTCGAATTCGGAGGAGTAAGTTGAAAAAGAATGAATCGAATTCGAATTTTTTGAAGATTCCAGGTCTTTTTTCTTTACATACTTTGTATAAAGGAAGATAAAAAATATTTTTATAATTGCTGACTTCGGCATTTTTTATTTGATGCCATAAAGTTAATTTAGAATGTTTAGGTTACTTTTAGACACTTAAAATGAAACATTATTTGACATAAATTGCCTTATTCTTAAAATATTTCTAAAGATAAGGAATAAACCCTCTAAAGAAAACATTTATGGTTTTTATCAATCTTTCCAAATATAACTTATGAAAATACGATAATTCTGTGAAGCATTTGCAACAGTTATCGTTTGTTATTTTAAATATATATATATATATCTGTTATGAAAAATACATTCAAATATCTATTGCTTGACTCATAATAAGAACCATTAATATTTCAGAAATAATGGAGAAACTTGCGATCACATGCTGTCAGATGTAATAATTTTTTCTTCCACAAATAAGCTCTGGGCCAAGAATTTATTATTTTAACTGGTGGAAGCTATTTTTGACATCTCAGAAAAGAATGGCAAATACATCTGGCACATTAAGGATATTGATTACACTTCTTTTAATGCAAAAAACAAGCAACAAAATAATGTTATCATAAGTCTTTCAGACATACTCATTGAAAAAACGATACAAAGATTTGTAATAGCTGAAGATATAATAAAAAATAAAATTGTAATATTTTTCATTTATGCTTATTCTTCGTTTCAGTTACAGACATTTTTTGTGAGGGATATACATATGATATATGTTGTTGTTTTTTTAATATTTTTGTGAGTTTTTCATATTTCAACACTATTATAATATATATATTTAACATTGAAATATGAATATAATTCAATGCTATAATAAAAACGAAGACATGAAATTTTATAATTAAATATTTCAAAGAATGGTATTAGAAAGGTTAGAATATGGGCATATTTCATACTTTATTTTTCTGTAAAAACGGTTCCTAATATGAGGGGAACCATTTAGAGACATGCTAATATGACAATAAATATATAGTAAAATCAGGTATTTAAATGAGAAAAAATTTCGTTTTTTGAAATTCCTGGGAATTATACTTTTATAAAATAATTACATTCTTCGAAATTTATCATTTCTACGAAAAGTAATATCCTATAAGTTGTCTTTTTCCAAACCTGCCGTAGTTTGAAATCCTCGCGGTGCATTTTTTTTTAAAATTTTTCACTTTATGTAATTGAAAGCAGTGGTGAATTTGGATCTACCGTTCTATGCAATATATATATTAGAAAACCCCTCTTTTAATACAATAAACAATTATTTTCAACATATCTATGATTTATATTAGATCATTTTTCAATTTTATAAAGTTTATGGATATGTATTTCAATTTATTTCTCCACAATGATACCAAAATGCCTACATTCAAGTTTGTCCACAATCTTACGGCAGAGGCAATTTTTATTTTCAGCATATTCAATTTTATAAATATTCTGATTACTAAATGAACGTCAAGAAATATATGTAAATTTAAACAATGATACTTGATAAAATTTTAATATTAATGTAATATTTTATAGTTCGTAGAATATTTAACAAGTTATTTATTTTCCATCAGGAAAATATAATTTTTTAATTCTACCTTCTTATGGTCCCCTCTTAGTTTTACTGAGAAAGGGTGAATTTATCTTGGTGGACTGTAACCTGTTTTGTTTGAAGTATACATATAACTGCTTTATAATAGAATTATGAAACTGAAACAAATATGTCTTTGGTTTAAAACGTATATATTTCCTTTTTTAGAAACAAGCTGCCTTAATCCAGCAATTGGAAGAAGAACTACGAATGGCACACATGCGCAATCCAGAAGCCGACATCCAACATCTAGAGGCTCTCTATGCAGAGAAGGAACACATGACCAAAGAAATTTACCTCCTCCGAGAAACAATAAAGGTGAAGATTCTACTTTTTCTCAATAAATTATTTTTAATGATAGTATTACCTTGCTTCTGCCTGTTTCAAAGAATCAGAGAATTTGTTTTGTAAATAGAGGGAAAGTGTAAACAGTGGATATATACTACTTGCAGAATAAAAGATGTTAACATTTCATAAAAGCATATTATTATTATTTCTGTTGTTTCTTTTAGAGGTATGTTCTAGCTTGCCAAGCGGAATTTAAAGGTAGAATGAGATATAAATAAAGAAATTATACGCTGTTGTCATAAAACTATATTTATAAATAATAAAGAAAACTATTTATAAAATTTTCTGTAAATTTAAAATTTAAAATAATTGCTAGTTGGACCTTTGATGGAAAGAGTTCTAAAAAATAGAATTTTTATTTCTTATACACTCTATAACATGTTTTATGTGCAATATGTGTGAAACTTTTTATTACAAATTTCGTCAGTTAAACTGTGACAGTCATATTCATTATACTATTAACAAAAGAAAAACTCATCAAGATAGAAACACCTTCTATTTTATTAATGAAACTAGCTGGTACCTGGCGTGTTACTGCAGCAAAAGAAATGATTTTGGAAATATCGTTTGAAATTTAAAATAATTATCTTGCTTAATTAGGAATAATAGCGAAAAATGATATTTATTTTCATATCGGAGATGAATACATTTATTGAGGTTGAATGACATATAAAAAAGAAGTGTAAATCATTTTTATTCTATTCTTTTTTATTTTGTTATGTAAGTGAACAACTTACATAGCATTTACGTACAATAGCTACGAGATATTAACGTCTAGCTTGTATGTAGCACCTTTATTGAATCTGTTGTGCCACCTTGGCAAGTTAATTTGACAGTAATTCTTGATTAATTGATTCTGTAAATAGATCCAGAAATAATTTTTACGTATTACATAAATTCACTACGCCTATAACCACCCCGTAAGTAATAAATATTCAAAGTTTTATGTGAGCTGTGTGGCCGAGAATAAGAGACATACAGACAAACATTCATTTTTATTTATATATACTAAACCATTTTTTTTACTTTGAATGACTGTATCAAAAGTATTTATAATGACTGTTTTTCAATTTTTTGTGAAGGAACTTGAAATGCGGATAGAAACTCAGAAGCAGACTTTAGCAGCTAGAGAAGAAAGCATCAAGAAATTAATGGAAATGCTTCAGAACAAAGGTATAGGTAAGTATAAGCGGACATATAGTTCTTTGTTATTCATTATTATAGTAAACTAATTTAAAAAAGAAGCAACGGCGGATTACCTTTTAAGCAGTAGCTACGAGCCGCTTGTCTGAGAAGGGTCCGCAAGCCTGTCAATTAAATTATTTTATTTTTCTAGTTGCCAAATGAAATAAAATTATACAAATTTTTCTTATATATGATATTTTATTTTCCTATTAATAAAATATTTTGATAATATTAATAACTACGTTTGAAAAAAATCAGCAAAAATGTCTGTAAATTTTTTAATATTTTTCCAAACCAGTCATTATTTTCTCGTGATGTATGCAGGTTCTGTTATAAGCTCAAATATGAGCAGAGCGTTAGAATAGCTTGCAATTATACAGGTTTAATTAACAAAAAGGTTATGGTAAAGTTTGCGATTTATCTGGCTGGAAGTTAAAAGAATAAATAAAACTCACAAACTGTCTAAAAGATATATTAATCGGTCAATAATGCATTTCCTGAAAACGTTCCATGCATGTTGTATTAAATTCATATTGGGGGCTAATTGGACTCCATACAATTGATATATCCCTCCAAATTTTAATTTCCTTTAAGACAAGTTCTGAAACGGAAAGCATTGTCTTTTACTAAAATGCAGTATAACCATTAATTTTTTTAAAAAAATGGCAAAAACATAAAAAGTCTCGTTTCTGTTTCTTCCATCAAATGGCTATTTAGGATGACAAACATCTTTGCATCATGTACTTATTTCTAACCAAGGCATTAGTCAATTACCTGGCATTTGTGATTCTTCACATTAAGAAGTGAAATTATCTGGCTTGAAACAAAATTTTATTTCTTTCTTGAAGGGAATTTGAATTCCATTTTTGCCTCGCCCAATGAAATATTCATTTATTCTGCTCTCTTTGATATCTTAGAGCTTTCATAACGCAAATAGAACGTATACATACATACAAACCGTATTAAATATAAAGATTTCGTACAGCTTATGTCAAAGTTTCTCGTTTAATTTTCTGAAAAAGCTCTGCGGATAAAGTGTTTTTCCCCTGTCTTTTTTTACTCCGAGTGATTTTTACGAGGTGGTAAGAATCTTCGATTCGTTTTACTGTATGTGGCTGACCTTACCTAATCTTCTGCAAACCTCTCCAACAATTCAGAGTTGATTCTGAAATCGATAAAGTACACTTAGACCAAAGACGTTTAGCACTTGGCGTTATCATGGAGTCCTTTTTCAGTCGATCAAATATTTGCCAACTTAATGATTCTGGTAAATCTAGACGCTGGGACATTTGTCTAAATCATTCTGGTAAAAATAATTTCGATTAATCTAATGTTGCGAGGCTCAAACAACATAGGTTTTTTTATTCAGAATCTGGGGATTTTTTTTTTTTTTTTTTTTTTTTTTTTGCAAATCACATATGATATCACTTACACTATTTCACATGAAGAATTATCTTTCTCTCACGACGTTGAAATAATAAATGAATTCAATTAATTTTCTTTAGATTTTACTCATCTGTGGCTAATAATGTTGCGTGAGATGAAATGTCCTTTAATTTTTTAGAAATGTAAATTATCTATACTTACACAGATGGAAAAAAAAATCCCAACACTAGGAAGGAGCATTACTAGATAAACGAAATTTGGTATGCGTGTTTATACATCTGAAAGATGAAGTCGATTCAAATTTCGAGCTACGCGCATAAGTGTGGCGCTAGTAGCAACACTATGAACATGCAAATGAGGTTTGCTTTAAATAAGCGCTGTAAGATTCGTGATCGTTATTTACAGTTGCGACTTGACGTAGTGGGTTAATGTTAGTCAAGGAGAAGACGAATAAGCCATTATCAACAGCACACTGAGTTTGAAAGAGGTCGTGTTGTAGGGCTACGAGAAGGTGGGTTTTCTTTCCGTGATATTGCTGAAAGACTTGGCAGGAATGTATCCACTGTGCATGAGTATTGGCGGCAGTGGTCAAGGAAAGGTACTGCCTCAAGAAGACCAGGTTCCGGGTGCCACGTGGTACTACTGAGAGGGAAGACCGTCGTATTCGGCGTATGGCTGTGGCTAATCGTACTGCGTCTGCAGCTGAAATTCGAGCTGCCGTTGGCACCACAGTGACACAACGAACTGTTACAAATCGGTTACTTCAAGGACAGCTCCGAGCCAGACGCCCTGTACAGTGCATTCCACTGACTCCAAACCACTGCCGTTTGCGACGTGAGTGGTGTCAAGCTAGAGCTCATTGGAGGACGGAGTGGAGATCTGTTGTGTTTTCTGATGAAAGCCGGTTCTACCTTTGTCGCAGTGATAGCCGTTTGTTGGTTAGAAGGAGGTCAGGTGAACGCCTGCTAGTGACCTGTCTGCGGCCTAGACACACAGGGCCTACTCCTGGAGTTATGGTTTGGGGAGCAATTTCGTATATGACAGCAGGGGCACTCTCGTGGTTATCCCACACAGCCTGACTGCAAATTTGTATGTCAGTCTAGTGATACAACTTGTTGTGCTGCCATTCATGAACAGCATTCAAGGGGCTGTTTTCCAACAGGATAACGCTCTCCCTCATACCGCTGTTGTAACCCAATATGCTCTACAGAGTGTCGACATGTTGCCTTGGCCTGCTAGATCACCAGATCTTTCTCCAATCGAGCACGTATGGGGCATCATTGGACGACAACTCCAGCGTCATTCACAACCAGCATTAACCGTCCCTGCATTGACCTCCCAAGTGCAACAGGCATGGGACTCCATCCCACAAACTGATATCCGACACCTGTACGACACAATGCATGCACGTTTGCATGCTTGCATTCAAAATTCTGATGGTTACACCGGTTACTAATGTACCAACATTTCACATTTGAAATAGCTCTTCTCTGAAATGGCTCTACCTGTGATCTTGAATTTTTAATCAATTAAATATGTTACCTAGACAAATGTATTCCTAAAATTTCATTATTGTACAATACTTTTTTCTTGGTGTTGGGATTTTTTTCCATCAGTGTATAATAAAGCTCAATGTGTGTATGTGTTGTGGCTCTATAGGCCAGACCGTTGAACTTACAGCTACCAAATTTAGTGCATGTATACCTTGGAGGTCGGGAATGTACACATTTGTGGACCCTTTATTCGAATTTTTAATTACAATTTGAATTAATTAAAAATTAAGCGAAATTTCGATGTTTTTCGGCTATAACTTCTGAAAATATTATTACACATACAAGATTTTTTCATCAAGTTAAAGATTAAAAAAATTAGCTTTCTAATGGCATCAGTGTTTTAACATATAACTTAAGCTTCCATTTTTAACGAATCTTTAAAGAAATATATTTTAACCATATTTTTCAACAACATATTTCGGACAAAACAATAAAATTTAATCTGAACGAACACGACAAGGGAAAATAATTAGGTTTTATCAGCGTGTTGCCATCACATTATAAAAGTTAATTTTTTTTTAAAATCAACTATTATTGCAAATTAAATCTAAAGAAATGTAACTTTCAGCACGTGACTGGATAAAATGTAATAAGTATAAAATGTGACAGTTTCTAAAAAAGTAAAGGCGAGTCAAAGGATTCTTTGATCGTTTGCTATATATATACATCATCAATTCTATAAATCTTCTTTATTTACGATAAACCTGATTGAATTTATACAGGATATGTATTCAAATTCCGGCCCAATGCTCAGTTTGTAAAATATTAGTAATTTGTGTACGTATTGTTTAGTGCTGTTAACGTTGTCTAAATGAAGTAAATAATTACATTTTATGTAGCTTGAGTTAAACAATGCATTGATGAATAATGAGTTGCTACATCAAATTAGTCTTCTAAGTCAATCAATAAAATTGACTGATTTATAAAAATGAAATAATATTAGTATGAAAAAATTTTCTTTTAAATCTTTCCCTCCAACATCTTAAAGAAGATATCAATTTCAGTCCAATAAATGCCAAGAATTACTCCAAGGCTGATAATCAAATGAATATGTGTTGCGTATATGAATGAATGCGCGCGCATGTGTGTTAGGGCACTGCACACCACCAGACCGTATGATCTACAGTTATCGCACTTAGTATTTAAGTATTTACTTTTGTGGACAAAAAAGTATATCTTGACGGAGTTTTTTTTTAAATCTTAATTATTTAAAAATTAAGTTAACATTTGGAATTTTTCTGCGATAATTTCAGAAAATATTACAACACAAAACTATTTTTCAAATCCTCTTAATTTTTTTATCATTAATAATGTTTATATCTATAAATTAAGTTTCTACTTTTAATGATTTTTTTTTAAAAGCTGTAACTATATTTCTAACAATTCATTTCTCACAAAATGAAAGTAGAATTTAACCTGCAAGAGCACATTAATAGGTGTACCAGTGCTTTTGCAGTAACTTTGACATAAACTGAAACGAAATGATTAAATTAACTCTTATTGCAAATTAAACTGAGAAAATTCTGATTCTCAGCACACGTTGAAATGGTAGATTAATGTTATGGAATAAATATAAGATGTCATATTTATCACATCATTCCATAACAGTTTTTGCAAATCAAAGAGATATATAGTACAATTAACAAATAATCTGACTTCTATAATAACACGATTTGCGTGACTATCGAAGTTTGAAGTTTAAATGTACTTGACTGATAAGTCATAAAGATTGCAAGGCATGTGGTTATTTAATTGAAAATATTAGAACGTATTATTCATAGCTAACCAGCTGGTCGCCAAAGGCGGCTAGTAATCAATATGTATAATCTTAAAATAATTTCATATTAGTGCAAGGCAGTATAATAACGATTATCAAAACATTAGTAAAATATAGGGTGGTTATAATTAGAGTTCCACTTTGAAATGGTCATAAAAGCAAAACTACTACAGCAAATGTTATCAAACTTGGTAATAATTTAAGGGAGATTATGGAAATTTCTTTCTCGCCAAAAAATTTTTAAAATTCACCACCAGGAGAGAAATGGCGTTGTAAGCAATATTGTTAAGCAAAATAGAACATGAAGGAAGACATGTGTTTAATCGTTTCTAAAAGAGTTACAAAATATGTTGAATGTGGTATTATCATTTTCTGAAACCAATTTAAATCTTATTACTGTATCCTCAAC
>JAPMOQ010063219.1:1361412-1390680 GCA_026543055.1 Argiope trifasciata
TTTTATTTTAGTATGTCTAATTTCAGAAATAATAATAAAATAAAATAGTTTCAAACTCGAAAATAAAAATGTAGAATATATTAACTTTATTTATAAAATTCAGTCTGATAAAATAAAAATATTTAATTTATTAAAAACATTTTTAGCAAAAAATTTTGGTAATAAAGTTTTTTTAAATTTAGTATGAAAAAAATTGGAACAAAAGTTTATTTTTATATTGATTAAGAAGTTTTGAAAATATAATTAAACTAGCTGAAAAAGCCTTAACACTTAATAAAGTTAAGATAATGAATTATCGAGATAAATTTTACTGATAAAAATAAAACGAACTGGGAAGCTATTTATTATAAGCGACCTACGAGAATTCTGAAGAAAACAATCAAGCAGACGCAAATGAAATTGAAAAAAAAAAAATTCTGCAATTATTGTTTCAGGAATTTTTCATTTTTAAAAGCGAATCCATTACAGAACGGATTTTAGTCATTTACAAAAGCAATGTTTCCGATAAGAAGTTTTGTCTTAGACGCGGGGACCGTTTCCTGTGCTGTTGAAACAGCTGCAATAATTCTTTTCTTTTTTTGTTCTTTTTTTTTAATTGCTTTGTTTGAAAACTTCACCATTGTCTCACCAAATATTTTTTCTCTGGAAATGTATTTCAGAATCCTTTTTTTTTTTTCATTCCAATTTCAATAATAAGATTGAGGTTAATTTATTTAATGGCTATAATATTCTTTTTAATAGATTCAATTTCCCACATTTCCTTATATTAAGTAACGTAAATATACTGCAGTTAAAACAGCTCTTTTGTTAGGCTTTGAGCTACTCTTAGTAAAAAAAAAAATTTTTTTTTCTCGAGATATTTTTTTAAATGAACTTCTTCTTATGAACTCAGAAGAACTCATTATTTTTTTCTCATTCTACTTTTTATACGAGAGCTTAAAAATATATTTGATTTATAAAAATATGTAATCCATTCTTAAATTTTTAGTTATAGAGATGATTTTGAAATTAAAATATCATAAAATGCATAAAACAAAAGAAAAATGATAATTTTTTTGTTTCTTCCACCTTTTATTTTATCCGAAAATTACTTCGAGTAAAAATAAAAGAATTTTTTTCTTTGAATACATCTTTTTAAATAAGAAAATATTTTCATCAAGTTTTTGCTTTTCAATCTTTATGTTGTTTTTGTAGAATCTGTATTTTTATCTTAAAAGCAAGGAAGAAGTAATTGAAAATATTCGTGTTTTCTACATTAACTAAATTAGATTTTATTCTATTAAAATGACTCTTAAAAGTTATAATGCAGCCTTTTTCTTAATCATCTTACCATCATTCCTTAATTTGTATTACAACAGCAAAAATGCAAAGTTTTATTAGGAGGAATATAAAACTTTAACTACCTATGAAAATATGTTTAACATTATTTATGAAGCTGTTAATAAACATATGGATTATTTAGATTTTAAATAGCGAACATTATTTTAGTATAAACGATATAGCTACACTTATAAATTATGTTTTTTAAACCATATAAGTTTTTATTTTTATTTACTTTTTTATTTGTTCTTGCCTTCTTAAATTAAAAGTTCCCATACTCTTATATATCCTACAAATGCCTTAATTTTGCATTTGTGCGTTAAATGTTTGTTTCATATCAACGTTATATCATATTAATTTACAGTCCACAAACTTTAACCATAATAAACGTAAAAATTTATAGCAAGTGTTAATATAAGCTGTTAATTGAGTTTTTATCAAATTTAATTGCAGCTCACTGATAAAAAAGTAGCTTTTTAATAAAATTTTGAAAAAAAAATGTTGTATAAATATTATGTTAAAATGATATAAAACTGCTTTTCTTTCTTTTCTAAGGAAACAAAATGATCGAAGAAGAAAGAAAAGAGATGGAAAGACTAAAAACAAAATTGTATGAAAGTGAGTCGAGAGCAAAACATTTAGAAAACATTTTAGAAGCCAAAGACAAAGATCTAGGAAGATTGAAAGAGGTAAGAATTCCTAAATAGTATTCTCAGGTTTTTAGAGCGCAATGTATCATTGTAGGTATAATTCGCAGTCCTCAAATACTGATTATTACCGTGATTTAAAATTAAAAGAATAAATATAATCTCGCTTACAGCATGCGTGAAAATATCATATTAATATTTGGTTACTCTATTAACTTCTTAAATCTCATCACAGTGTTTTAATGCTTATAATTTGCATGTTAAGTATTTTTATTTTAATGGCAATTATTTAGAGTTCTTTGCTTTTAATTTATTATTGCGATGATCGGAGCGTTTTCATAAAATTGTAAGCCTTTTTTTACTAATAACGGTTTCGCGTAGATAAATATAAATAATGTGATCATTTAGATCTTATTTATGTCTAGCCCGATACCTCGGATTTTTTTTTCTCTTCTCTTGCATAGAGCTAAACAAAATTTATAACTTTCTTTCTCGTATTATATTTCTCGCAAATACTTCTCATATTATTCAATATTTTATCGTCAGATATCTGTCTTAGCAATGATTCAAAGAATATTTTCTTACATGCAAGGTACGATTTCTAGAATGGTATTAATGGCATTCTGTTTTATGGTTAAATTATTTTTCGACATACGACAAATATATTTATAATATTTCTATAATATTCTATGTAAGGAATTTGAAAATATATAGTTGTTGCCTAAATTGTTGAAACCTTTTGAAACAAAACAATCTTTTGAAATTTAAATGAGCAGTTCCCCCCTTCCCACGAGAATTATCATAATATTTTATATCATTTTCAGTCACATTTGAAGATTTCAAAAATTGCTTACTTATATGTTTAGAATTTTATTTTGTAGCAAAATGAAATTTAAAAAAAATGTGGATTCAAGAAGCAATCTTCAAAGTCTTATGTCAGTGTGAAGTCTTTTTTAAGCAAAATTGAAAGCTCAAATTTCGGGAAACTTTTTTTACTTCGATGGTTAGATTTGTGAATGGCTGACGGTTCGATTTTGAATGCCCTAATGTATTTGGAAATAGTTTGAAATAAGTTATATTTATGCTCCTAAATGATAGCATTAACCATAAATCTAAATATTAAATGAGTGATAACTTTTTATATTATTTTTGTTACTCTACCCATTTATTAAGCACATTCTCAGCACTTCTGATCAACTAGCTTCAAGCAACATCTTTAAAATATCATCAATTTTCTCTCCGTTGTTTAATTTATAAAAAAATGTGCTTGATTTTTTTTAAATAATTCAGAGTATAATTTTGAGTGCACTGAATCAAAGGCATCATCACTTATTTATCAAAATACAGAAGTTTCTCCAAATATTCTTACTTTTTTTCAGTTCAGTGTATGTTAAAAATTCTTGTGCTTCATTGTGTGCTAACATTGTGCTTCAAATTTCTTCTGGTAATAAAATAAAAATATTCTTTTCTAACATGCTTGAACAAGTTAATTTCAAATATCGTCTTTTTAAATAGTAGAGCAGCCTGTGAAATTCCAAAGTAACAGCATTCTAAAATCATTAAATTTATTTTTTGCGTTAGATACTAAAAAATTATAGTGATTATGGACAATTAATTATTCTAAGAATAGACAACCATTTAAAATGGCAATTAATCAAATTCTTGTTGTTAACTAAAACATTTGATTTATTTTGTTACAGTCGAAATATTCAGAGCGGGAAAGAATGACAATCGAAAAAGCGAAGAGATTAGTTAATGTTCATATCCATATATTGATTTTCTTTCGCACTTTATTTTTTAGTTATGTAATTGCTATTTTGTTTTGTAAACTGGCTCAATTTTGTAATTATGCGCATTTAAATAGATTTCGTTATTATGTTATACGAAAAAATAAGAAATATATATAAAAAACTGTTTATACAGACAGAATGGCAAATATTGATTCAATTTATTACGAGTTTATAGGAAAAGAAAAATATCACCCTTTCCATCTTTTTCTCAACAGTTGTAAAAGAAATAGAACTATAGAGGGGAAAGCAAGTATAAAAGCAATATTGATAAAAGCATTTCAATGAGAAATCAGCTGTAAAATTAGAAAATTAAAAGAATTTTCGAACCTCCTTCCGATACATTTACGCATGATAATTTTTACTTTACATTATTTTTTAAGAATTGCTATATATTATGACAAAATGATGGTTGAACTCAAAAATCAAATTTAATATCGCCGTAATTATTGTGAGAAATAAATTCAGTAAATGAAACAATGAAAATCTTGGTAATAACCATTTCTTTTTTTAAATCATTAAAACTAAAAAAATAATTCTAAATGCATTCTAATTTTGTTGGATATCTAATTGTTTGAATTTTCAAGTGATGTAATAATAAAAGCACCAAGGTTTTTCAGGAAAACATTAACATTTCAAATAATTTCTGATTGAAATGTTTAGTAGAATTTCATTAAAATCCTTTTTAGAGAGCACTACATATCCAAGAAGTAAGTACGTGCCAGACATGGAGATGAAAATCAGATGAACTGCCAAGATTTTTCTTTAATGATTTTTTTATCTTCTGTCTCTCATGATGATAAATCACGCATTTAATAAATAATTCCCTTGTTATAATTATTTTCATGTCAAAAATAGTTGGATGTTGGAAATCACTTTTCAGCCCCCTGCATTTAAGAAATTACAACCATCAACAAAAGTATAAAACAAAAGTTGTTCGCTATGATGATTAAATAATGCGGCTACTTCGAATTTTTTATCGCCAGTCATGAGGATATAATGAGAAAATGAAAATTTCCTTTAATCGTCATTTCCATCTATTGATGGATTCCGACTAGGCAGCTATTTAAAGCTGCTAGGCAGAAAATACATCGATTATAAAAGCCTTATTTTCCTAGTTGCCAAATAAATAAATGTTATTAATATGCAAATCCAAACAATTATAAAATACTAGGATACTATTATCAAGTGTAACTAATCAGGTTTCTATATGTTTTAGTCCATTTATTTGAAAATTAAAATTTGAATGAACAACAGATGTCTGCTTTAATAATATTGTAAGTAAATGTGATTGTTCAGGCAAATCGAAGTCATGATAAATACATAAAGAAAAACATATTTCCGCAATGTTAATAACGTAGAATATTATAATAAAAAATAAAACATTAACGTGTGAAAACTGTGTTGAAATGCGAAATTAATTTGTCCAGTATATTAAAAGAATAGCCTCATAGTGCACCTTACCAAGGACCGCAAAATATCTAAATCCCTCCCCCCCCTGTTTCCAATCACTTCTGAGCTTGATGGCCTTCTATTGACTTTTCTTCACGCCAGGTATACATATGTGCGTATGATATAACCGTGATCAGTGAATGAGTTAAAATTTTTGTCAAAATCGTGTCATGAGAATCATTACATTAGGTATTGTTTCTATAAGGAATTTATTTAATAAAAATTAGCTGCCTGAAGATTTATAAAATATTCAATGATGTTTTAACCTCATAGATAAATTAATGTGCTTTTTAAAATGCTTTTTCATATTAGACACATTGAAAAATTTTCAAAGTTTCATCATGAGTAAAAAAACACATACGTATTCTTTTGAAATATAGTGTATGACATTCACATGATAAATAATATTGAGTAAAAAAATAATGGAAATCTTCAATAAAAGGCAAGCATAGTATGCTAGGAAAGTTTTTTGAAAATAGAATACTTCATAAAATATGCCGCAAAATGAGGATTTATAAAGCTATACCTATCAGCAAAATGTCAAGATTCTTTTCATCCTATGAAATGTGAACAAATGTTTTAAACCTCTACTCGAGACATTGTTGATGTCTGGAAATGGAATTGCGTAATCAAGCCAAGGCAGAGGACCAGAAATCACAACTATTCTACACATCTGGTATTTACCATTCATATTAATGATAATGCGACCCTCCATAAAGTATGCAAATGATAACACAACCTTGTATGTATTCGAGAGAACCAAGATTCTTAACTGCCATTGTTCGTTAAATAAATTAAATTCTATGCTTGTAATATGCTTAAAAATGTATTTTTAATAATAAATCTAATTATCCTTTTTTTTAATTTAACATTTTGAACAATTTTCTTTGCAATAAGATCAAATATTATATTTGATTATTGACTGAAAAAATCTAAGGTACATTTTCAATTTGAAATAGAATATTCCAGCTGAAGATTTTGCCATCCGTATCCCTAGATAATGCTGTCAATTGGATTACTGCAACCTTTCGTTTTCACTATTTTAAACGTTTTAATAAAGTGATTAATTCAAAGACAAATGCGTGATAGTTTCATTACATTATGAGTTAAAATAAATACCACTTCGCCTTTGTCAGGTTAGTTCACTTCCAAGTCCCCTTTTTCATCTTTTCGTGATACCCTATCATTAACTACGAACATTAACTTGATCCGTCATATCCTCAGTAAGCAGTTATATAAGTTCTAGACAGAAAAATAAAAGACAAGATGATGTAATAAGGACTCGGTAAATATGTCTCAGACTTACCAAATACTCAATTCAGTCTATAATAATAAGAAAAAAATTACTTCTCTTTCTCTTCGATTCATAAGTTCATCAATATTTCATGAAAGCAAGAAATATCCAATAAAAAGGTTGAAGTAACGCAGATACAATTTTTGAAGCAGGCAAAAAAATCCATTAGCTAAATAACCAGATTTCCTGAGCTACAAATGTGGGTAATTCTGTGGCAAAAGGTCAACATTGTAGGCTGTCACAGTTACTGTAGGCTACACTATCTACTTAGTTGGACTTTGCTATGAACATTAAGAAAAGCACTATCGTATATATAAAGCTCCCAAATGAATTATGATCCTGAAATGTTGTGGAATTATATTGGAAATGTGGACAGAGATTGAATAATTAGTTTGAAGTAAGGAAGAAGCGCCAACAAATCGAAACAAATACCAATTATATGTTATTGTAAAGCTTATTATTAACTGTCAATAAAGAACGTAATCTACTAATTAAATCCTTGATTTAAATATTTTTTATATAAATTTTTAGTTGAAAAATAAATGACTGGAGAAATATTTTTTTTAAAACTTCTGAACCAATTATACAGATGCCATTTTTCAAAAAACATTGTCTGAATCAAAACCATTTATGTATTTAGAGTGTGCTAATGCTGCTAATCTAGATGAATTTATCAAAATTAGAAATAAATATAAAGGTTAAGAATAAAAAATGAATTAAAAGAAACAAAAAAAGGAAAAAAGAATATGGCTTGAGGATTTCTTTCAATCCGATTTCTTCATTTCTTTTTTATTCCTTTTAATTCTTTTTTTTACTGTTAAACTACAGGTTTATTTCTAATTTTCGAGCGAGCTGCTTAATTATGGGTAAAAAACAAAAATTTTCAGGTCAATTAATTGATATTCGGCATATGATGTGTAAAATTATGATCACCCTATCTAAGTCAGGATGCTTAGACGTTTTTCGCCTGATTCATCTAAGGAAAAAATATATCTATTTCCGAATCATAAATTAATTGCAAATATATTTATTGATTCTAATTTTTTGACTTTTTAATGCAGACGTGTGAATCGATATTTTTTTCCGAATCACAATAAATAAAAATCAATTTTTGATTTTTAAGTAAGATTCCTTCAATCTTGTCTTTGCCTTTTCGATTAGGATAATAACGAGTTAAAAGTTAAAAGAATCATATGAATTATGTATTTCTGTGTCAGCCTATTCGAATCTTTATTTTTATATACTGTTTTTAAATCTTTTTATTATAATTTTTCGGAAAAATCTTACGTTCTAAATCACATTTTATGAAATCTGTATTTTTATGGCTCTATTTCATATTTAAGGCTATTCAAGTTTCATAAATGCTCCCGTACATCATATTAGTTTATTGTTTTTCAATCAATAAAGAGTAAAATTCACACTTCAATTTCTAATGATTTAATTCTATTGATATTGTTCATAAAAGCTATAGGATTAAATAAAATTATTCTCAGGTCAATTATTCAGAAGATTAAAAAAATTAGTCATCCGAAAAAATATTGGTAAAACTTTTCAGGTTTTTAAATCTAGAGTTTCACTTTTTAAGCCAAAGAAACATCTGGACAGTCAAAAGAAATATTTTTGATAATATTTTAATATTCCTCCATAGAAATATAGCCTATAGATGAAAATCTGACTCACCAAGTAATAAGTGGAGATTGAAGTTTTGAAGGTAATAATGACGACGCATGCACGAAAATTGCAAGAGTGTAAGGTTTAAATTTAAAAGACCCCATCTACTTTCAATTATTATTTGAATCAATTATTAATTAAAATTAATTAATTACTTTAATACATGTTTAATTTAATTTGTACAAAATTCATATTCTACCATGGCAAAATTTTCCAATCTCCAGTTGCATTGTTACCAAATATTTCTGTAATGATGAGATGATTACTCCTGAGTACAGTTATCATGAGGATGAATTATCCAACAGAAGTGTTGGATAATTACTAAGGACCAAAGTTTAAATCTTTCGAAATTTATGTTGGTATATAGTTAGTTATATGTAACACATGTCAGAAGATTAAACTCTAAATTTGAATTCTGAATGTTGTTCTTGTGTTTCAGTTGTTTTTGTGCCATTTCAGGTGGATGAGCTTCGAATTGAATTAAATAAAAGGGACCAAGAAATTCTCGCCATGAATGCCAAAATGAAGACGTTAGAGGAACAGCACTATGACTATCAGCGCCATATAGCTGTACTCAAGGAATCATTATGCGCCAAAGAAGAACATTATAACATGCTTCAAGCAGATGTGAGTTTAAATTTCTAGTGATTTTTATTTACATCTGATGAAAAATACTGCATGCCCGGTTTCAAACTAATCACAAAGAAAGGATTATGTTGAGAAAAACGTGATTTATGTTTTCATTTGAGTTAGATGACAACTTCTGTGTGACAAGTTTCTTCATAGATAAATATAGTTCAATGAGAACATAATTAAAGACTCTGCAGCTTAATACATTGGAATAAATGTCTTTTCAAATATTAAAGAATGTCTGAGGTATTATTAGATGCTAAATATACTGACAGAAAAATATCCCAACACCAAGAGTAAATTATTGTAAGGTAATGAAATTTGGATCTTTCATTTGCGTGGTTAACATGCATAATTGATTAAATTATCAGGATCATAGGTTAATTTAAGCTCAAGAAATTCCATTACTAATGTGAAAAGTTGTCACATTAATAGTCAGTGTAATCTCCAGAATTTTGAATGCAAGCTTGCAATGTCACCTGCCTAATGTCACTTTGTGGTATGGAGTTCTAGGCTTGTACTTGCTCTGTCAATAATTGGACGGTCATTTATGGCTGTGGATGATACTGAAATTGTCGTCTAATGATATCCCATACGTGCTCGATTGGCAACAGATCTGGTGATCTCGTAGGTCAGGGTAACATCTCGAAAATTGGTGGAGCACGTTGCGTTACAACAGTGGTATGAGGGCGAGCATTATCCTGTTGTAAAACTCTCCCTTGAACGATGTTCATGAATGGCAGCACTGTAAGTTGAATTACTAGAATGAGATACAAATTTACAATCAGTAAGTTTAGGATAACCACGAGAGTGCTACAACTGTCATAGGAAATTGCTATCCAGACCATGACTCCACGTGTAGGTTCGGTGTGTCTAGACCACTGACAGTTTGGTTGCAGGCGTTCCCCTGGACTCCTTTTAACCCTCACACGACTATAACTGGTAACAAAACAGAACCTGCTTTCATCAATAATCATAACAGATCTACACTCCGTCCTCCAATGAGCTCCGGTTCGACACCACTGGCTCGCAAAGAGCAATGTCATGGAGTCGTCGGAAGGAATGCTGCAAGGCGCGTGGCTCGGAGCTGTCCTTGAAGTAACCGATTTCTAACAGTTCGTTGTGTCACTGCGGTACCAAATGCAGCTCAAATTCTGCCACAGACGCTGTACGATGCTCCACAACCATATACCGAATACGTCAGTCTTCCCTCTCAATAGTTCCAGGAGACCTCTCGAAACCCGGTCTTCTTGAGGCTATACCATCCCTTGACCACTGCCATCAAGAATCATGTATAGTGGATACATTCCAGACAAGTCTTTCTGCAACATTGCAAAAAGAAAATTCACCTTCTCGTCGTCCTATATCAAGACATCGTTCAAACTCGATGAGCTGTTGATATTGGTTTCTCCAACTTCTTAAAGGCATTCTTGGCCAACACCAACTCAATACGTCAGATTTCAAAGATAAAATATGGGCACGTTCTTTACAGCTCGCATTTAAAGCAAACCTGATTTGCAAGTTCTGAGTGGCACCACTAGAGCCACACTTATGTGCGAAGTGAGAAATTTGAATCTTTGTCATCTTTTAGATGTATAAACACTTTTACCAAATTTTGTTTTTCTAGAGCAAGTCTTTCTAGAGCAAGATGATGTCTATTCTAGAGCAAGATGATGTCTATTGGGATTTTTTTTTCTGTCAGTGTACAAAGAGGAGAGTTCTCCTAGATTTCTAGATTTTAAATAATTGGAACTATATTACCAATATTGTGTAATTACAAAACGTTCACAATTTTAACAGTAGCTTCAACAGTTTATTTGGTCACACTGCAAATATCTCCAAATCCTTGGCAAAAAAAATGATTTCACTTTTAAGGATTTTCAAGATCTTTAATGATATTAACAATAAACTTCATTAATTTGCTATATCACTTCTTGAGCGATTCTCTAATTCATGCGGAGAATTTGTAGAATTTTGTGCTACTTTCTTTATGCTTTTTTCAGTATAAACTATTATCTTTGGACGCTGTTATTGAGACAATATGCATACAAAAGATGGGCTGCGGTGGCCTGGTGGTAAGATCTCGGCTTCGAAACCGGAGGGATTCAGGTTCGAGACTCGATTCTACCGAAGAACCGTCGTGTAAGAGGGTCTCTTGCACGATAAATCTGTCAGGCCAAACGTCCTCCCGCTGGTGTGGTGTGGTGTGGGGAGGGGGGTGCCAGTTCAGGTGTCGTCCTCTTCATCTAATCGTGGTTCAAAATTACGAGGTCCGTCCCAAAATTGCCCTCGTGTTGCTTTAAAACGGGACGTTAATATAACTAAACTAAACTAAGATAAGCATACAAAAGTTGCTTTCTAAAAACATGGTCCAAATTTTTTATTACTATCAAATCTGTTAGAAGTTATTAATGAATGTCCCCCAAATGTAAATTTTTTTGAAGTGGAATATCATGGAATTTCTTTATGTCATAAAATCAAAAATGATAAAATTTTATTCCAATAAAAATAATTAAGCAATATGAAATCGATTTTTAATTAAATCTATTTCAGTATTCAAACGAGAATCATGTCAAGCTTGTTATCAGAAGATTAAACAAATGATATATTAAATTTAAGTTCTCTAACATAAAAATAAGGTTGGAATTCTTTTTAATCATTAGATATCTGACTACAATATAACTACAAATTCACGTAAAATCAACCTATCCTTTAAATATTCCTATATAAGCATCAGAAAACCGTCTTGAACCGTAGATTAAAATAAAATTTACTTCAGTGTAAAAATTAATTAATCGTTTTCCCCCTATTTTGGAACTGACATTTTTTCTGGAGAATTATTTTGACAACAGGGCGTGAAAACAAAATAAAGAATATTAATATAAATACAGGAACAAAAATTGACCCTAGCACTGGCTGCCAATGTTGGTGAAAAGAAGTATATTTTATTATTTGAATATTTATCGAAGTTATATTTTCTCAATTTATTAATAGATAATATTTAGGCAAAGTAATATTGTTAATTGAATCAATACCTCATCATAATAAATTAATTAAATTTAACATTTTTAAAACAGATACTTGATATTTTCATCTCAGATTTCATATTTGTGTAATAATGTATCAGAAGACATTAAAAATTACACAAATTCCAAATGTTAATAATTTTAGTTACATAAATATAGCCGTATTTGAATACCGTAAAATGTGTTTGAATAAAATAATTAATTTATATGGATTAATTTCTGATACTTTTTTTCTTTAACTCTTTGCAAACTTCTTGAATAAAATACTTTCTATGTTCTTTCCAAATATTCCTTTATAATGTAAAGGAATTACAAAAGTCCATAAATAAAGGCCTTGTTCATATTTGACCGAAATTTATGGATGTTAAATATTTCTTTTATTCGGGAAAGGATTTTTCTTATTTTAGAAACCATCTTGACTTATTCACTTACCAAACATAAAAAATGAAATAAATAGCAAAACATAAGCCATTTTTCAGTATTATAAAAACAACAAAGCAGTGCTAAAATGTGTTAAGGACTTAATCATAATAAAATTAAAAACAGAATTTTATTCAAAAACTTCTTTCCCAGTTTGAATATAGAACAAATTTTTTATTTATTAAAAATATTCCAACTTAATTTTAAGACTGAAATAATTTTTTTTTGGGGGGGGGGGGTATTTAGCCAAAACTAAAAATACTTAGTTTGTTTTTAACAAGCCATATTTAATATTTCTATTTAAGAAATAATTTTGGCACATTTATTTATGAGAATACAATAAAAATTGATCAGATGCCAACATTTGATTATTTTTAACATAAAAATACGAGCTATTTCTACAATGTGTACTAGACCGAAACAAAACCAAAATGTAATGCGAGTTTCTATTTTAAGTCCTTTATAATTCCTTAAGCAGAATAAACATGCTATTTATTAAAAGTATTCCAACTTAATTCTAAGAAATATGCCAAATATCGTAAATAAATGCTTGAAAAGTCCTTATTTTTACAAAACTAATGATTCTATCTTTTAAGCGGGGTGTATCAAATTGTATTTCTTTCAGTACTAAACATTTCCCCTCTTCTTTTATAATCGGTTCATTAATTTATCAAAAAATATATAAAATAAGGAAATGCCAAAAATAAACTATTTTTCAGAGACATGAAAACAACCTAGCAGAATCTGAAATACAAAGAAATTGAAATCTCAGTTTCCATCTTAAATCTTTGTCAAACACCCTTAGACAAAATAATCCTATTATTTATTTCAAATATTCCAACTTAATACAAAAACACTTGTCAAAGCCAGTAAATAAATGCTTGATTCGTCTTTGACTGAAAATAAAAGATTCTATTTCTCCCTTAAGTGGGGCGTATCAAAGGCGAATGGCATTTCTTTGGGGCACTAAACATCCCCCCTTTTTCTCTCCGACGAAGGTGGAAGAACTCCGTCAAAGACTGGAAGAGAAGAACAAAATCATCGAAAAGAAGACGCAGCAGACCATGACTGCCACCCAGGAAAGAACCCGCCTCAGCCAGGAAATGCAAGAGCTGAGGGACCACATGGACATCAAAGACAGAAAAATCAATGTCTTGCAGAGGAAGGTTCGTATTTCTTCATTCTCTTGCCTCTCATTCCTCTGGTTAATGATGACATGATTTCTTTGCACCACCCCTCGCTTTGTCTCGCTTCAAATATAAATAACAGCAATCCAGTTGTAATTTACTCCCCTATCGGGTAAAGGCTGATAGATCTGTTTTAGGGCAAGAAAGTGCTTTATCAGGGAAATAAATCTCTGGGTTTTTGTGCCTCGTAAATCTTAAAGGCTGTTGAAAGATTGAACACATGAAATTATTTAAATATTTTTTGGTGACAGCAGAGGGTTTTTTAGGAGGATCAAAAACTCTTGAGAAAGATGTGATTTTGTTAAGAAGCATTTGTTCATAGAATTATTGGGATAAATTAAATGGTATTATTAAATTTAAAAAATATAGTTTCATACATATGATTGTAGCATTCATTATTTATGTATTACAAAGTTTCTTTTAAATGTAAATTTTTAAAAACCAAGACATTTGAAAGTTTTTGTTATTTTTGTAAATAGCAATAATTGAAGTCATCTGTTTAAAATGTAAAGCTATATTTTTTACGTTCGACATTATTTAACAAATAAGGAGGAGAAAAATGTAAAATTCTCTTATAAATTTTAAATTAAATTCTTAGGTATACAGTGTATGAAATTATTGTAAGGAAAAGCTCATGGAAATTTTTTTTCATTTTTCCCATACTGTCTCATGGAAAAAAATGAATTATTACAAAAAGAAAAATGATTATTAACTAAGCTGTTTTTGAATCTTTTAGCTTTTCATTAACATGTTTTATACATTTATCAATTAATGATAGTCTAAGGTAGTTTAATAATACTGAAACATCAGTATGGGTAGGTGGCAATTTAAAAAACCGATTCTGCCAGTGATCCGATGCATAAGAACATTTCAATTTGGTTCCATGTCAAATATTTATTAAAGCAAGGATTTCCGCATAGCTGCTTTTCTTTAATTTTATTAAGTTTCAAGGTCCGTTCCAAAATAACATTCGCACTTTTTAAAAATAATAATGGTATAATAAGTTTGAGATGTATCAAAGCAGAATAACATACTTTTATATCATAATTTCTGCGTCAGAATTGATAGAAGAACAATTAATTTTTAATTAACAATTTGTCTGCATATGTGGGAATAGGCCTGCATTTATTATCCTAGAACACAGTAAAGTTCGTTATTTTTGGTCTCTTGTAAAAACTTTTTTCATACCCGATTCAATATATAATAATTTCTCTTACATTTTATTCATTCATTTATTTTTGAATACTCACATCATATTCATCTTATCTAAAGAAGAAGCATTAGATAAAATTGTTGAAGTTCTGTAAATAAAATGATTCATTCATGTATCTTTCTTTTTTTTTCCATTTGGAAAAAAAATATTTTTAGAAAAAGACTCATGAAGATCACCATTTTCGGCTTTAATCATATTTTCACAAATCGCAAAGATTTCTTTTTAAAAAAGAGGCAGTATTTGGAAACGTGCTATTATTTGGACAGGTTTGAATGATATTTTTGTTAACTCTCAGCGATAATGTTAAGTAACTTTTGTTCAAACAATAAAATTTAATTACTTATTCATACGTTCATAAGTTTAATACTGTCTTAAGCGACTCTCTTACTTATGATTATAAACATTTATTATATCATCTCTCGAATAACATTGAAAAATGTAAGAATCATTGACATACGTTGATTTCCTGAAATGCACAGATGGTACGCTTTGCTGTGAGAGACGAGCATATATGACACGCCCGTCACGGAAAGGATTTTGATTATTCTTAAAGGAAGAAGGAATGATGTGTTACAATTAATGTTATGTCAAATTTAACTACAATAATAACTTTCAAATAATTTTATTTCTTTTAGATTGAGAACTTAGAAGATCTACTCAAAGAAAAAGACAACCAGGTGGACATGGCTCGCGCCCGATTGACAGCAATGCAGGCACACCACTCGTCTTCAGAGGGTGCTCTTTCAAGTCTCGAAGAAGCAATAACAGACAAAGACAAACAAATTCAGCAGCTGAGGGAGCAAAGAGATCGGGCAGAACAGGAACGCAACGAGGAACGCGAGTTGCACGAACGTGAAATCGCGGAATTCAAAATGAAGATGCACAGCATGGAGAGCGAGATGGAGAAGTTGCAGGTTCGTTTGGAAAAAGTGGCTGCTGAAAAAGACAGAGTTGAAGCCAAGCTCGAAAATTCCCAATCCGAACTTGGCCAGGCAAGGGCGGAGTTGGAGAAGATCCAGAGTGACCAGAACAAGTATCAAAGTGAATGGGACCGTCAGCGCAGCGAAACATCTTGGCACAGCATTGAAAATGAAAGGCTTCGAGAACAGCTAGAAAGAATGAAGATGGAATTGGAAAAATCTCAAAGCACTATTGGTAAAAGTCATCTTTACCAATCTGAAGAAGTGATACGACTCCAAGAAAGGTTAGAGAAATGTCAGTCAGACTTGAGGAGAGCCCAAGCTGAGTTGCGGATGAACCAAGCAGAGCAAGAAAGGTCCAGGGGGGAAATGGAAGCAATTCAAGAAAAACTGGAGAGATCTCAGGGAGAAATTTATAGATTAAAAGCTAAGTTGGAAAATGCGCAAGTAGAAAAGGAGAGCCTGCAGGAGGAATACGATCGGGTCCAAGCAGCAGTTTCACGTTGCCATACCGAGAGAGATGCTGCAATGACAGAAGCAGAAAAACTGAGGACTGAACTCGAACGAGTCCAAACTAACCTGAGCAAAGCTCAACTGCAGCATGAGAAGACACAAGCTCTCTTGGATAAGGCGCAACTGGATGCCGATCGCATTCAAGAAAAGTTGGACAAGTCCAACGCCGAAGTCCGACGACTACAGTCAGAGAGAGAGCGCGCCCAATGCGAGATCGAGGGTCTCCAAATGCAGCTGAGCCAAGTTCAGATTCAGTACCAACGAATTCAAAAAGACAAAGAAACGTCACATATCGAGATGGAAAAATCTCGTGAAAAGTATGACCGTGCCCAGAGTCAGTTGCAACGCCTTCAAAAAGAAAAAGAAGTCTTCCAATCCGAGATGGAGAAACTGCAGGAGAAAATCGACGTTCTGCAGACGCAACTGAACAAAGCACAGAAAGAGAAAGAAAACTCTCAGGCAGAATTCGAGGTTATTAGGGAGAGACTGGAGAAGACCCAAAACCAGTTAGAGAAATACCACATCGATTATGATACTTCTCAGGCTGAACTTCACGTATTGAGAGAAAAACAAGAAAAGATGCAATTACAGCTACAGAAAGCAGCAGAGGATAGAGAACTCTCTAGAGCAGAATATGAAAAGCTTGTAGAAAAGTTAGAGCGTTCTCAAAGTGAATTGTACAAAATGCAATCTAAATATGAGCAAGCACAAGCAGAATTGGACAGAGTAACTCTAGAAATAGAAAAATCTCACATCATTGCCAACAAAACCAAAGAAGATGCACGTAAATCTTTAGAAGAATTCGATACCCTAAAAGAAATGTATGCCAGAAATTATTCACAATTAACTAAAACAAAGGAATCTGAAGAGAAGATGAGAGTAGAACTTGATAGATGTCAGATGGAATTGGAGGTCATGAGAGATAGGCATGAGAAAGGCCAAATCGAGCTGCGACGATTACAGTCGGAGCGAGATAAACTTCAAGCGGATTTAGATCATATGAGCATTGAATTAGAAAGAATTCAAAGCCAAGTTGGTAAATCACAAACAAGCCATGAAAAATCTCAGGAGGAACTTGCTAGATTGCAAGTTGAAGTTGAAAAAGTGTATGAAAAACTTGACAAATCCCAGTCAGAACTTAGACGAGCTCAAACCGAAAAAGATAGACTGCAATCTGAAAAAGAAAGTGTCCAGGCTGAATTGGAACGTTACCAGTCGCAGATGTCAAAATATCATAATACCCAAGAAAAATCCCAGGCTGAATTCGAGAGACTGCGTATTGATTTGGAGAAGTACAAAGATAAATATGAAAAAGCAATTTTAGAAGCCGAAAGAAATGGCCAGCAAAAAGATTTATTAAGTGCCGAAATACAAAAACTGCAGTCAGAGATAGAAAGGATTCGCTTGGAGAAAGGAGTTACACTAACTGAAAGAGAAAAACACAACCAAGAAATAGAGAGATTGCATATAGAAGTAGAGAAAGCAAAAGATAAGTACGAACAAGCAATGAATGAGCTGAAAAAACTTCAAGATCTCAAAGCAAAGAAAGCCGATCCTGAAACATTACGTAGGGAAGCTGAAGCTGCTCAGGCGAGGGTTGAAAAGATTACTACTGCCGAGGAAAGAACCAAGCAAGAGATAGAAAGAGAAGCTAAAGAAGTAGAAAGAATGAGGGATAGATTAGAAAGAGTGCAAGTAGAGTTGTTGAAAACGAAGGATGAAAGAGATGCTCTCTTAAAAGAAGTACAAACATTGTCTGTGTCATTAGAAGAAGTTAGATCCAAATTAGACACCCACACGTTTACTCAGAAGGAAATAGAATTCCACCAGAATGAAGCAGCTCGTCTGAAGCAGCTGTTGAGCAAATCGGAAGCCGAAGTGCAACGAACATTGTCCGAAAACAGCCGCTTGCAGATGGAAATCGAGCGCTTAAAGCAAGACATGGAAGATTCAGAAGGCTACGCCACAAAGATGAAAGACAGTCTGGAAAAACAACAGGCAGAATACGACAGAATGAGGTCAGAAGTAAAGAAAATGCAAGAAAAATTGGAACTATCTCAAAAAGAATTACGAAAGATCTCCGACGAAAAAGATACCTTACAAAAGCAAGATGTCAAAAAAATGCAAGATAAACTGGAACTGGCACAGAAAGAGCTTCGAAAATTGTCCGATGAGAAAGAATCTTATCAGAAGCAACTCAAAGAATACGAGGCCGAATTGGAACGCACAAAAACATCCGTCGGACAGCAATCGGCCGAAATACAAGAAGCATCGAAATCTGAAATCGACAAATACAGAAAAGAAATTTCTAAACTGCAGAATGAGTTGCAGCGAATCGAAGGGCAGCTCCAAGAGACGGTAAATGAAAACCAAGATCTCCGAACAGAGTTGGAAAGATCTCTGGATGCTTTGGCTACCATTCATAAGCAATTGGAAGATACCAATGCTGATTTGGCCAAAGCTCGGGAACAAAACAAACAGCTGAAAGCCGAACAGTTGAAGTCTCAGAAGCTTTCTGGAAAGGCGACAGCAAACGAGAGAGAGATCGAGTCCCTCAGAAATGACCTCGAGAGGCAGAAATCCGAAACTCAAAGATTGCAGCAGGAAAACCAACAACTCAAAAAGCAGTTGGAGAAAGCGCAAGAGGAAGTGAAAGGATTTGGTGTAGAGCGAGAAAGATTTCAAGCTCAACTGGAAATGCTCGTGCAAGAATTGGAAAAAAGAGAGGTAACACATAACTTGTTTATTATTTTAAATATATAAAAACTATCTATTTGGTAATTTGTAATTGATTAAATGGACAAATTTAATTTGCTTATTAATTTATAAATTTAAATATAGACATAAGATTTAAAGCTTAGGATATCCGCCTTTTTTCCTCACCTCCCGCTCTAGCTAAAATCTGCTTTCTCCCGCTGTTAGGGTGTGGAGGCTTGGATAGTGGGGCAACTCAGATATCGTTCTCGTTATCTAACCACGGTTCAAAGTTATATTACATCCCGATACAGCCCTAGACTTTATTAAACAGGACATCAATAAAAATAAATTAAAATTGCTAAAATCTGCGAATTTTCTGCCATAGTAATTTATCTACTCCTTTTAAGGTGGAAATTCCTCTCGAAATGCAGGATTAGCATCCTTTTCTCTTGCTCACTTTAATTAATTTAAGATACGATGAAGAATGTGAAGAAATTACTCTATCCTCCTTTTAAAAGTAATTGACGCCTTTGATAAATTAAGACTTTATTTCATTCGACAAAATATTAGTGAAGAATCATTAAATGAATTTAATTATATTTATTAACTTCGGTTATTCAGCTTGAAATTTTGGGTGTAATGCAAAAAAGTTTTAATATTTACGCAATATATTAGTGTATTATTCAATACAAATTTCCTTGATTCAATAATAAACATCATCGTACTACTAATAAAACAGCATAAATGCCAGAATTTTTTTTAACACCATCATTTTTTACTTAAAAATTCATCTGTTCTTTTAAAAATGTCATCATTTTTAAATACAACGTTTCAGAAATTATTAGTGAAAATTATTTTAAATTTTATTATTTAATGCTTTAACATTATCAAGCATTTTTTATACGATTGCGCATTGTTTACTTTTATAATTTATTTCTCTTTTTTAAAATTTTCGTCTTTATTTATAATTTTATATTCTTGTTTGCATTGTTCTCATCTTGGACATTCTAGCTTTGTTTGTTTGCTAAATCTGAATCTTGAGCCATGAAACTTTAAGCAGGTTCACTTCTTTTACGGCAGGGCGAAATCCGCTCACTTCAAGGACAAAAAGGAAAAATGGAGGCTCAACAAGACGCGGAGCTGCAGGCTCTCCGAAGACAACTGGATGAGAAACAGAAGAACCTCGACGAAACGGAAAAGAAACTCAAGAAGAGGAAGGAAAGATTGGATCAGATGGAACAAGAGCTCAAACGGGTACGAAAGCTTCCGAGGAAGTTTCTTTTCGTCGTCTGCGCGAGCGTTCAGCTCTATTTTTGTTAAGGAAAAATACTGTTTCCTTAGAAGAATCTTTCAATTTTCTGCAGTAACGAGTTATGAGGATCTAAGTTATTTGAGATACGAGTCTTTATGAGGATCTAAGTTATTTGAGATACGGGGTGTCCTTTTTTAAATCCATTTATGTAGTACATTTAGTGTATATGACATTTGTTCATTGGGATAATTTTTGCTGTCCCCTCTCAACCAAAGAAAATGGAGTGGTTTCAAGCCATAAAGTGTGAAGCTTAAACCTAAATACCTTAATTTTTCGTTGAGAAAAAGGACAATTTTCTAATGTAAAGCACTCAATAAGCATACCATTGAAAAAATATGATTATTGAGAATTTTCGAAATTTTCGGTTAATTACTTAGAATTAATGCTAAAAATTGTTAAGAAATTTCTGTCTAATGCAGTTTTTATAAGTCAAGATAGAATAACTCTCCATGAAATTTATATGAAAGATTTTTTCACGTTCCTTAGTTTTTAAAAGTTCTATTTTAGCTTACCCACTGATTTGTTGTGGAAGTTTGTAGAGGGGGTGCAAACTCAGGTGTTGCCTTATTCACCTGGCCGTAGTTCAATGTTACGAGATCCATATCAAAGTAGTCCTAGTGTTAATTTGAATCGGGATGGTAATATATCTTACTAAACTGTGCTTTAACTTATTAATTATGCAAATCGTTTATTTTCCCTGCGCCCCTTTAAAGATGCTGAGTTATCTAAAAAGAATCAGCATCCCTTCTTTGAAATATTTAAGGTAAAATATGATTTTAACCTGTTCTTTTTATATTTGATACTTTCCAATGATACGAGTTGTTTCTTCAAGCAATATTTCAACAATCTGTCAAAAGTAGAAGCATCTAAAAGTTCTAATATCCAGCCAGCTATTTTGTTCAACACTTTTAATCTAAGGATTTAAAAAATAATTTTTAAAAAAACCTTTACACCAATTTTTATTAATTTCTACGATTCCCTACTTCTTAAAGATGTCTACATTGCACAATGAAAACTTCTTAGGCTACATATATTATGCAGTTCATTTTGGCTCACAATTATTTTATTTTCAAGTGCTGTGTCGCTTTATTTTCACTTCTACCATAGTTCTTCATTAAAATTCTTTTTTTTCCTATGATATAATAAATACAATTTCATTATGATCTTTAAGAAGACTCGCTGGAAATAATATTCCTAATTATAAGATTAGAATGTAAAATAATACAAACTGAACATTTTTTGTTACTCTACATTAATTATAAAGTATTAGCAAATAATGGAGTTAGCTTCTTTTAGTTGAATTCTAGTAATAAAACATCTTACCGAATATTCGGATTTTTGCTAAAACATAAAATCTTTTTTTTTTTTTTTTTGCATTTGGAATAAATAACCTATACGATAAACTACCTAATAAACAGTGAGAATTGTCACCATTTGACTTCTCATAGATTTACATAACATGGCGCATTTTAACTTTGCTTCATAGTATATTGAAAATACTTTAATATGTATTTTTAATCTCTTTAATGTCTATCCAAAAATATCGACACACACTGACAATTTGGATGTGAGGATAATAGATCATATTTCCCTAAAATACTTATATCATTTTTGAAATATCGTGCTTACATACTCATAGGCAATCAGACAATCTACTCTTTCAGTGATTTGACTCACAGTTTGATACAGATGTATCAAATTTTGGCTAATGTACCAGCGATAAATTAATTAATTTATTGCATTTTGTGCTGGGAAATACATATTCAGAAGTCTTTGGTGAAGTTCCTCCCAAATATGACCAAACATACTGTTCTGTTGCTAAGACAATACGCTATATTTCATTCTTCCAGCTTTTATGACAACTCCAATTCAATGACAAACAGATCAAATATCATCTATATGCAACTAAATAGCAGATCAAAAGGAAAGAAAATTTGAGTTTGTCGAAAACTGCCTTTGCGCTAACCTTTAATCTTTTGCGATTGTGATCATTTCCCACTTCTTTCCTGGTTTTCTTCATTGTATTATGAAATTATACATTTAGATTCAGAGAAAAAATAAATTTACATGCTTAATAAAAAATTATGAGAATGCATAGAGTCGTGGATATCTATTTAGTATTCACAAGATTGCAACTACGCATTTCACAGTTCGCATCAGCATCCTAATGTAAATATTTCTACATCCTGTTAGCTAAAATTTACTTTTCTCATCAAAAAGTTTATTTAAACATAGACATCCCAGCAGTTATCTAAAAGCATGTGATAATAATATTGCTTGTTTAGCTACACTTGGGAAAGACATTGAAGCAGTAAAATAGTTATGGATTCTGCGAACACTCATTTACTAAAAGTTAAAGCTATGAATCATTTGCCCGGAGAATGATATTTTAATGACTGAGTATGCAAATGGCATGAAAAAAGCCTAGTTGTTTTAATTCCCATCCATTATATTAATTATACATGTCAGCAACTGAAAAGAAGTAAAAACTTATAAAGAAATGATAGCTAAAATAGATAAAATTTTTCTTCTTAGTTCCGCTTGGGATTTCTGGCCATTAATTCAAATGATTATCAGGTTGTTATTTTTTTCGTTTGAAGAACTAAAAGGAAATTAAATGGATATGTAATTTTTCTGTTCAAAGCTTAATGGCATTGTGGATTTTCTTTTTAGAGCTCGTCTAGCAGTTATTTTCACATTTAACTCATTTTTTTAGAAAAGTTCAAATCCAGCTGTAATGAGATTTCTTTGAAAATTCTTTAAATCAAGCTTATGTTTAAGTTTATGAAATTACATTAGAGATTTACAGTGGAAAAAATCTATAGAAACAGTGCAACATCACAAACTGACTATTCCAACCCGGCGGAAGGCACGTGGAAATAGACGAATAGCCGGATCACCGCAACAGCAAAACTGGCTGGAACTGTAATTGAGTCCCAAGGGCCATTACCATCCACGGTACACCCTATCATCGATGGAGGAAACTCGAATCTCCACCTATTCGTGTAACCACCGGTGTGACGAGAACCAATCACCATGCCGGAAGCTTCTCGTCCTCCATTACGGAGCATTCTTTCGTGGGTTTATAAAAAGAAAAGAATTTTATTTGAAACCAGTGTGAATGGTTTCAATAAAACCTTCTCGGGTATTTTCCAATAAAATTTTTATAACTTCCCCCTCACCGTCGCAAAAAAATTGTGACCCGTGGATAAGACAGTAAATGCCTTGCATGGTATAAGTGAACTATAGTTTCGAAATGTAGACCTTTGGGATAAATATAACATCTTTGCTGAATCTGACATTGCGATGCAGTAGAAATCTTTAATTGGGGCCTAAATAATTCGTTAATCATAGTTCCCATGAGCGTTCTTTTTCTAACATTCACATCCATGGGGGAGGGCACCTCTGCACGAGGATAAGAAGCTTCAAACATGGTGGTTGGTTTTCACCACCATACAATGTACACGAAAAGATGGGGGTATTTCTCCTCCTATCGACGACAGGATGTACTTCCTTGGGGAAGAGTTGTACCGTGGTCGGAAATGACTCTTACGACTCAACCACAGTTCCGCCAGTGTAGCTGTAGCCTTGTCCGGTCATTCAGTAATTTTATTCGTGTGCCATCAGGAGGATCGGAGAGATCGTGATATGACTTAAATATTTTTGCATATGAGTGAACTGGAATGAATTTAGTCCCAAGAGCAATTATTTTCACATTTAACTAATATAACATAGCATAATTGCAAATATAAATGCGTAAAAATGTCAGATCCTTTTCCTGCGTCTTTATGTAGAACTTTCCTTTATCCTCCCTCTCTCATTACCTTTTCTGCTTGGCGACTAATTTATCGCCAGACTTTTAAAAAAGGAGATCAAGATCACATCGATGCGTTACAATTTTATCTAATAGTAGCCTATATTCCATTAGTGATTTATAATTTAAAGCAGTTTACTAGCATTTTAATAACGACAATAGTAAACTATAGTCAATTATAAATTTGTATAACAATCAAAGCAATCTAATAATTCATTAAACTATCCTGTGGTGATATATAATCGATGTCAGTTAATACATTATCATCAGTAATCTATAATCAATTTTTATTATCAATTTAAGTATCATTTATCATCTTTTATTAGTAGTAACTATCAATAAAGCTTTTTTTTTCATCGTCAAAATATTTATTTTTTTCATTCTGCAGGCGGAGTCGATGCGCGGTCAGGCTCCATCTGGTCAACTGGCCGAACTGCAGCGAAAGAACGCGGAAATGCAGAAGGAGTTGACCACTCTAAAGGAGGAATCGAATCGGTCTCAGAGCGAAGTAGCCAGACTCCTCCAAATCATGTCCACCTCGGAAGAGGAAAAATTTGCCTTGAACCAACAGATCAGCAACTTACAACAGTAAGCTGCCATTACTGAATATTTTTATCTTTTTAAATGCAAGCAAAAAGTTTCAGCTATTATCATATAGATTAAATTTATAATAAGATAGCTGAACTCAAAATAATTTGCTTGCGATTAAAGTTATTGTCACATTCATTTCTAACTAAAAACAAGAAATAATTTATGCTTTTAGTTGTTGTTTTTTTTTTGTTATTTAGCTACTTGAATTATCTATACTTATAATAAAGCTCAATATGTGTGTGTGTGTGATGTGTGATGGCTCTCTACAGGCCAGACCGTTGGACCTACAGCTACCAAATTTGGTGCAGGTATACCTTGGAAGTCGGGAATTTGCATCTCGGAGCCTTTTTTCGAATTTTTAATTAGAATTTGAATTAATTAAAAATTAGTGAAATTTCAACGTTTTTCAACTATAACTTCCAAAAATATTATCGCAGAAGATTATTCTTACATAAAATTAAAGCAAAAAATTAGCTTTCTTATGATATAAATATTTTGAACACATAACTAAAGCTTCTACTTTTAACGAATTTTTAAAGAAATAATTTAACTATATTTTTCAACAATATATTTCGGGCAAAACAATAAAATTTAATCTGAATGAGCACGCTACGAATTAAAGGGAAAGAATTATCTTTTATCAATATGTTGCCGTCAGGTTGAAAAATAATAAAATTAAAAAGTAAATAATTATTTCAAACTAAACATATAAAAATGTAATTTTCAGTACGTATCTGCATGAAATGAAATAAATATAAAATATAGGTTTCCTGAAAAGATAATGTAAAGAAACTTTTTGTGACTTTTACAATATTATTAATTAAATAAATCGGCTTTATTTCAAACAAATATGGTTTAATACATATATTTTTTCAATTCAAAGTCGATAATAGAAATGCTTCGGTAAAAATGTTCTAAATGAAGTAAATAACTACATAGTATATAACATGAATCTATAAATGCTTTAATAAATGGAGAATGTTTAGCTTTTTAATAAAAAGAGATAAATTCAATTAACTCAATCTCTAAAACTGACTGATTTATGAATATTTAAAGATTATTATTCAATAAAAATGGGTCATTTTAAACCACTTCATCAACCATTCCTAAGACGATACCCAAAACAACGCCCAGGATTTCTGAAGACTGTCTGGAGTAAAAATGCAAATGTTGAATGTTCCAAACTTATCTATTCCAAACTTCAGAAGTCGATCAAATTTGATAGCAGAAGATTTTTTATTTATTTGATAAATGGTGTCAAGAATATTTCGTAGAATATGATTCTTTAGAACTAAAAGATATATATAATTTAGACTAAATAATTTTTAAGGAGTAATTCTGGGCATTGTCTGGACTGAAATTGATATTCTCTTTAAGATGGTGGACGGGAGGATCTAAAAGAACACGTTTTCATAATAATATTCTTTTATTTTTATAAATCAGATAGTTATAATGATTGATTTAAAAGATTGATTAATGTGTCAACTTTTGTTTAAAATATTAGTTGAAATATTTTGTAAAATATGGCTCACTGAGCAAAGTATGAAGAAATTTAAAACTCATTATTCATCATTGCGTTGTTTGACTCAAGCTACATAAAATGTAATTATTTACTTCATTTAGATCAAATTAACAGTACTAAACAATATGTATGCCTATTAATAATATTTTACAACCTGGCCATTTGACTGGAATTTGAATGCATATCCTGTATAAATTCAATCAGGTTTATTGAATTAATGATATAGATATTGCAAACGATCATAGAATCCTTTGCCTTGCATTTTTTAAAAGAAAATATCAATTTTATATCTATTTTATTTTATCCAGTCACGTGCTGAAAGCTACATTTCTTTAAATTTAATTTGCAGTAATAGTTGATTTTTTTTAAATTTGAGCTTTCGTAAATATGACGACAACGCGATGATAAAACCTGATTTTTTCCCCCTTGAATTCGTGGAGATTAAAAATTTATTGCTTTGTCCGAAATATATTGTTGAAAATATGGTTAAAATATTTCTTTAAAAATTCGTTTAAAATAGAAGCTTAAGTTATATGTTAAAATACTGATACCATTAGAAAGCTAATTTTTTAAATCTTTAACTTGATGTAAAAATAATCTTTGTGCGATAGTATTTTCGAAAGTTATAGCGGAGAAACGTCGAAACTTCTCATAATTTTAATTGATTCAAATTCTAATTAACAATTCGAAAAAAGGGGCTCCGAGGTGCACATTCTCGACTTCAAGGTATACATGTACCAAATTTGGTAGCTGTTGGTCCAACAATCTGGCCTGTAGAGTGCCAACACACACACACATTGAGCTTCATTTTAAGTATAGATTACGGGATTAAGGCTTTTATAACTGCCTGAGTGAATTATATGACTATCAAAATTTGTGCCGTAAAAATATTTTGATGAGGTATCTATTAAAAGACAAGTTACATAAAGTATTTAATTGACATTGACTAGTCACATAAAGTATTTAATTGACATTGACTAGTCACATTAAGTATTTGACATTGACTAGTCACATAAAGTATTTAATTGACAATGACGTTACATAAAGTATTTAACTTACAATTTTTAAGAGCAACAAATTGACGAGCCAGCTGGTCGTCAAAGGCGGCTAGTTAAAAATAAAGCGATGCATTCATATTGCGATTTATAATTCATAGCCAGAATTGATATGTCACCAAAAAACGAGCGATAGCCAAGCTATGCCGGCAGTTGCTCGTCAGTAGCACGCAACGATTTAGATAAATATACAAAATTATAAAAATAAATTATCTTATTAAACATAAAAATTAATAATATTTCAGCATCTTCCTTTTTTTCCCTTATACTCTCTTAAAAATTTGTGCGAATTTCTTTTTATTGTACGTTATTTAAATTATTCTTTTATTCATTTTATTATAAACTAATCGCCTTTGACGAAAGGCTGTTCCTCCGAAGATATTGATTTTGTTTAATTTCAGTCAAGTGAGTCCTGTCAAATTCAGTTTAGATATAATTAAATGTCCGTAATTCCTTCAAATTGAGAGATATTAAATCCATGCTATTTCAATCGTCTTGTGCTCAGTTTATTATACACATGAATTTCTCTAACGGAGAATAGTCCCAAGAAACATGGTGCTATTAAAATTGTACTTGTCTGTTGTAATAATGAGTTATTATTATTCATAAATGCCCAGCCAGGTATTAATTTCACCTTATTCTTCTTCTGTAAACTACAAAAATAATGTATTTAATTTCCGAAAAACTTGTACTACCATTAGATGAGTATGATAAAAAAAATTGAAATAGTCTTACAATTCACGTTTATACAGTAATATTTTGGAAGCTATTACAGTCAAACGTAAAAAATTATTAAAAAACAAACTAAACTTGAGAGAAATACGTTCACAAAGGTGAGAAATTGAGTGCCTAGTTAATATATTTTTCTAAAGTTTACAGATCCACCAATAACAATAATTTTGTTGTTACCCATTATTTATCCAAAAAGGCACCAATCATTTTCTAAAAAAGAATTTTGGAGTCTGGTCTCAACTTATTTCAATCAACACCTGATCTTTATTTGGTGATATTTTAACATTTTTTTTAGTGTCTTCAATAGAAGTTTTGATTGATTTTTTTTTTCGTCTTGATTTTTGATTTTTCGGAATGAAGCGTATAATATATATACAGTAAACTCTCACTACAACGATACCCGATACAACAATAACTCCCTCTACTACAATAATGCTTTGTGGTCCCGGTGATTTTGCATATAAACTAATGTTAATCTCCCCTCAATATTACGATATTCTCTAGAACAATAAACCTCTGTAAAACGATTTTTTCAATCTAAATTTCAATATTATTTTCTCCCTTTATAATAATATTTTGATTTTCAAATGCTTTTTTTTTTTTTTCGTTTTCTTTTGTTATTTTTTCCGTCTATTAAGACTCATTGTGGATATTCAACTTATCCCTGAATAAATAGCTATTGTTCAGAATTCAAAACAGATGAAGACCACCCTTTTGGGAATTGGAGTTGGTGAGGGGGGGGGGGGTGAAGTGTAAATGTATGCCTAGTCTCATTTCCCAGTAAGCTTTGGAATTCTGATAAGGTTCAAGGACATCTGGACCTGTCTGGTCACCTTGTCAAAGAACAAGTGCCCTTTGTTAGAGGAACAGGGGGAGATGGAGGCGGGGTGTTGTTAAGTGACATCTGAAAAGTGAGTTCAAAGGTTGTTTTATAGTCTTTAACGATTTTGAGTTCTACGCGAAACATTTGGTTTAAACTTTTCTTTCTTTCACGCGATATTGTTCCCTAAAGGCCTTATCACACGGTGAAATGTCGCCAGCAATTTTCCGTTTCTACCTTCAAAAACCGGTCAAGCAAGTTTCATAATCGACAACTTATTATGAAGATGATGATGATATTGACGATGATGATAATACAGGTCCATCGCAGTCCTTATTGTCATCCCAGGAAGCTCTTCAATCTGTGAATTCCCTGCGGACATTTTTTTCAAGCCTTCCGTCGACAAATGAAGAACATTTTCGTGCACTAGACTCAATGCATACAGTATTGGTGAACTTAGCAGTTAAAAAAATGAATAAACAAACAAAAATACTGGATTATTTTCAATAAAAAGTGTTTTCAGGTATGTGAATATTTCTGTGCTTATTTTCTGAGTTTATCTTATTTATTTATTTTTTTTAGTATTTAAACCACTATTATTAGTATTTTACAAATTAATTTCTTCGAAATATAGACTTGGATAAG
>JAPMOQ010063219.1:1391080-1427370 GCA_026543055.1 Argiope trifasciata
ATATACAGTGAAACCTCGTTACAACAATATTTTAGGGACCAAATAAATATCTTGTTGTAGAGAGGTATATTGTTATATCGAGGGCCCACATATTTTGAGCATTTAATAAGAGTTTTTTTTTTATTATTATTATTAGTTTAAGGTGCATAACATGCTACTTTTAAGTCTATATTTAGAAGAAAATAATTTGTAAAATACAAATAAAAGTGGTTTAAATACTAAAAAAAATAAATAAATAAGATAAATTCAGAAAATAAGCACAGAAATATTCACATACCTGAAAACACTTTTTATTGAAAATAATCTAATATTTTTGTTTGTTTATTCATTTTTTTAACTGTCAAGTTCACCAATACTGTATGCATTGAGTCTAGTGCACGAAAATGTTCTTCATTTGTCGTCGGAAGGCTTGAAAAAAATGTCCGTAGAGAATTCACAGATTGAAGAGCTTCATGGGATGACAATAAGGACTGCGATGGATCTGTATTATCCTCATCATCATCAATATCATCATCATCTTCATCATTGTTTCCTATCTCATCAGTAATTTCAGAGAGAATATCTTCATCAGTAACTCCTGTGAAAACCATAATATCTTCATCTGCTGTTAAATAGTCTTCTATACTAATTCCAAACTTTTTACCGCTTTTTTCTTCAAGTTGGGATACGGATTTTTTGATGTGCAAAACACATTCTTGATCATCTGAGAGATCATTGTCTATGGAATTTTCATCATTATCATATTCCTTATCTTCCATGACACAAAGACCAGCCTTTTTCCAGCCATTCCGAATGGTTTTTTCTGTTACTTCCCACCAACTTCCACAATATCCACAATGAGTCTTAATAGACGGAAAAAATAACAAAAGAAAACGGAAAAAAAAGCATTTGAAAATCAAAATATTACTATAAAGGGAGAAAATAATACTGAAATTTAGATTGAAAAAATCGTTTTACAGAGGTTTATTGTTCTAGAGAATATTGCAATATTGAGGGGAGATTAACATTAGTTTATATGCAAAATCCCCGGGACCAAAAAACATTATTGTAGTAGAGGGAGTTATTGTTGTATCGGGTATCGTTGTAGCGAGAGTTTACTGTATATATATATATATCCTTTTATTAACGCAATTGCTAGGATTTAAAACTTATTGTTGTAATGCTTATGTTCATATCCAAAATATTTTCTTGTAGATCTTTGAAGGAGAAAGAGAATCAACTAAACCAGTTCCGCAGAGGCCAGCAGGGCGGCGCTGGTGGCGGTTCTCAAACATTGCCAATGCCCATTCGCAGATCGGAACCGGATTCCAAAGATGCATCAAAGCAAACTCCAGTAAGGAGAACCCCTTTCTATTACTGCAGAAAAAATATGCATATTTTCAATCACTTGAGCGCAAAAAAGGTTTTAACGTTTCAAATGACTCTGACATATATTATTTAGGTGTTCTATTATTTTGTATTATCTTAAATGAAATTTCATTTGAAATAATCCATCTTAAGGTATGCATGAAATTTCATTTCATTTAATAGCTTGAAATCTGAAATTATTTATTTAATTGTTTTTAAAAAAAGTAAATCTAGTAACATTTCATGCTCTGTTATTTTCAAAAACGGCTAAATATTTTAGAAATTTAGATTCTTCAGATAAATGTCGCTGTTTTTTCTTTCAAAAAATTTTATCTCTAAATTGTTATATGTTTAGAAATGTCTTTAATATTAAGACTTCGACGGCAAAAAGTGTTTGCGTACCAAATAAATGTTTGCAGTAATCTTCAAACACATCAATTTATGTATCATATCAAAATATTTTATTTATACGTTGTAGTAACTATACATAACTGACAAGAAGGCTCAGAATTCTCCTCTGAACTCCTACAAATTACGCGCACGCTTAACGTACAGATTCCTATACATCAATCATGGCTTCTACCCCGGCACAGCTGTTCCTCCACTCTTTACTTCACATCCTTTTTAGAACGGCCGGAACAATTACCATGAGGGTTAGAGACATATATGTTATTGTATGTTTAGCATTAGAAGTCAAGGTTGGCTAAAATTGTAATGATTGCTATATGTAAATGTTATATGTAAATCTATCTACTGAATAATGTTTTAATAATTTGACATATAGTTTTGTATTCAAATAATTATGCATCAAACATTTAATACTTTTTACAGACCTCAAATTGTTTCAAACTCTTGCATATTTTGTATGTTTTTTCTGTTTATGCAGTGAAAATTATTTTATTTTAATGGTTAACATTTTAGCTTTGTCTATAAGCATTGAAACCTTTTGAAACGAAATATTGATATGAAAATTCATTCTGAAAACATATGTATATGTAATATGTAAAATAAGAATTGAAAAATAGCTTACAAAATTTTGTTTTTAATGTTTAAAGTAACATAACATTTTACAAAAATTATTATAAGTGATTGTCTCTACGAAAGATACATGCAAAATTATTATAAGGGATTGTCTCTACGAAAGATACATGTAAAATGTGAAGATACAAGTGACTGACAAAATAATGAAAGTACCACTACGAATACAAGAATTTTAATTAATAGTAAGTAGCTTGGATTCGTCTGGCAATCTAATCATACAAGGAATGAATAGTGTTTAGAGCAATATTGGAAGTGTTGTGAAAGTTGCAAGAGAGATTCCGATGGAGGATATCGATTCCAGATTGTATGCTCTATTGTATATATTATCATTTTATAAAGTTTCATCTTCTGCAGAAAACAAAAGTTGTAATATAAGTTGAACATGGTCAGTTAAATCTTCTCCATACTTTTCTCCAGTTATACTGAGATTGAGGGCTGTTATTGGAGCAGTTGAAAACCACGAATCTGTTGATGATATCGTGACAGACGCACTTCCATCTCTGATTACTGGAAAGTGACAATCACGATAATATACTTGTAACTATCGTCCAAATGTATACCCATCTTTTAGTTTTAAAAAGTGTTAAGGAATATTTGTCTGACCATATAGCTGTCTCTCACTTATCAATCGATCATTTTTTCATGATTTTGGTACCACTATAAACGGCATTATAACTAGAAAAAGGGATAATTTTAATTGGCAAAAGAGATTTCATGAAACGATTGAGCAAAAAAATTAAATTAATTCATCATCATAAAGCTAATTTATTTAATACTTACGTTGTTGTGAAAAGCCAGTATCTCGTAAATAACGATATTCTAATAAACACTTGGAGTGTGTTTGAATTATTTGCTAAATATCCATATTTCTCCTATATACAGACAAATACCGACATGCACTGACAATGAATGCTGCACTGACATTGAATGCTGTTAATAAAAAGGTTTTTACATTTTAAAAAAGTGCAAGTTTTAAAATTATACTTTTTTATTAAAACATACTATAATGTATGTATCAATTTATTAATAGCGCCTGTAAATAAACAGTTGAAGCAAAACCGAAAAGTGCCTTCTAAATGAGAAAAGAAAAAATATTCCAAAATTTGTACAAAAATGGTCCAATAATTGCTATACAATCTTATTTGTTAAATTGCTATATTCGTCTACATGATTTTTCTTCTCGGTTTTTGCTTTTCTTCTCACCAGAGCTTATATGGTCTTGTCGTCCTAAGCCATCGATAAGTCAAATGAATAAAAATACAACCAAATATTCTGCCTTACATTCATTTATTTGGTAATCAAGCCCATTAGGACCATTTCTAGCGTTTTCTATCACTTTATTTAGTCTGTCAAAAGGAAGTGGTTTCTCGTATTCTCTTATTTCCATCTTTAATGGTAACATATATGTTCTTTGACATTACGTTCATATATTGGACACAGTGAATAGACAATCATGGCCGAAAATAATTTATTTACATAATTTTAACATACATTAAACATTGAAGCCGAATTACGAACACAACACTTAAAAGGTCTAACATAATTTTTCTTCCAGTACGCAGCTAGCTTTACGCATGCGCAGTTAACAAGCTTCCCTTCTAAAATTCCCTAAGGGATTATCGTACGGCTGCTAATCAGCATCTTACTGTAGGAAGCTATATGTATTCTACTAAAGTCCTTCTGTCTTTTTGCAGGGTGCCGGGCCGGCCAGTTTCTTCTCAAGCTTCTTCTGATGTGTCTTGAGTTACTCTTTGCACAATGGACCATACTTAGCTCCAGCGGACATTATTTTTCATTACCTACGATACTGCCATGTGAACAGTAGCGGATATCACTCTACGCCCCTGTTCTGTGTTTTTACTTCTTTGTTATACTATAAATATATATATCACTGCAAATAAAAGAAAGCCGCATGTTGGTTGTGAAATCATCGGTGCCTTCTACATTAAAATAGTCTCTGTCTGTCCTGGCGATTATGGGGAAAGGCACAGTCAGCCCTTCTAGTATGACTTTAGCTCCTGTTTTATTGAGTGTTTCTGTGTCAGGTGGTCGCCTGCACTTCCGGACCATCCCTTAAATGTGTGCCAATTTTTCTCTCCCAGCTGCGCCCTTCTGAAAAAATAAACCAGCTGCCGTTCCTAACGTTTGTCTAGAGAAAAAAAAATATGTGAAATCGTCTGTTGCCACTTTGAAGAATACATCGCCTTTTTAGGTGAGTGTAGTGTTTCATTTTGATATAAAAATCTAGATATCGCACTTGTTTGAAAACTTTCATTACATAATTTACTAGCAGACATTATAACTATAGGTATCATATTTTTTAATGTAAAGATTTGATTTTTAGATTTTTGACTTTTTAAATTCTTAATTTTGACTCTTAAATTTAGAATTTTTCACATATTATCCAATAATATTTTGCTTATAAATATTGTGTAGCGCAGTATAACCAGATCTTGCTCATATTCAAATTAATTTACGAATCACATTAATTTATGAGTAAAGAATAGCATTATTTTCTAAGTGAAATGATCATCGTTTGCTCCATATCTCTTTGTTTTACAAAAATATTTCGTTTGCCAGTGTTCAAAATAACGAACCAAACACTTTCTCTTTGTTCTTGGAATTGCTGTATTCACAAATTACAATCGTTCGATAAAATTCCAGAAATTGATAAATATTTTATATTTTTTTTTAAATCTATGTATTCATGAAAAAAATGTATGTTCTTAGATATATTTTAAACTTTTCTGAACATAACTTTTTATTTTTAAATAATTTTACTATAGTTTCAAATTATAAGGATGTAAGTTCGTTAAATTATTGTATTACTCATTCTTTTCATGTTATTGAAATAAAATTATACTATCATATTAAGATTAAAGATTTTAATACAATTTATTCAGATATTTTTATTTACTTTAGAAATTATTATCATTGAATATAAACGAATACTAGATCTATGTTTTATGAAATTCATTTCACTTTTAGACATTAACAACCATATAGTTAATAAACTAAGAAACAACTGAACTGCATTTTTGCCTTTTATATACTTCTGTCAAAATTTATAACTTAATGGTTTTTTAAAATGTTCACAATTTTAGACGGAATTTAAGTCCATGTTCCAGCAATAATTTAACAACATGTATGATTTCAAATGCTTCTGCTGTTTTTGATGTTTGAAATTATTTTACAGTTAATATTCCATTTCATAAAATTATATTAAATAATTCTTCCAAAAATAATTGAAAAGTTCACGACATTCCATTGTTAAGATATATGCAAAATTAAACTGAAAATTGATTAGAATGGAAGTATGTGCTAGCTTTAACCCTATGATTATATGTCTGTCGTAAGTTGATTCCAAATATCTGGCAAAAATATAAAGTCAGACGGAAATAAGCAGCATTTAGTTCAAATATGCCTTCAGAAATTTTGCGCTTAAGGCATGATGATAGAGTTAGTCATTTGCATACATATTGCAACAATACAATTCTCACCGCACCATGCTAATACATTCACACCTTCTCATATACTTTAAACGAAAATTCTCCATTATTGTTCTATTATTCGTTCAGTTTATATGCCACATAATAGGATTGTGTTTTTTATCCAGACACTTCAGGCTACGACAAATTATAAAACATCTTATAAGAACTTTTTTCTAATATTGCCCCAATAGGATGCTCATGAATGTAGTTCAAGCACGAATGAATATTAATTTTGCAATCAGAATTTGCATTAAGTTTACCAATTGCTCCAGATGTGTTGTGCTTGTTCAACCTTGGCTATCATCAACTTTGATGTAATAATTTATGATTCATCATGTTCGATTAATGATTCCTAATGTTTGATTTGTGATTCCTTTTGGGAAAATATTAAAATTATGATTTACAAAAAGCTTTATGGAGTCCATTGAAATTATGCTAACCAAATTATTATTTTTCCTTTTAAATTCAAAATATCTCAGGTATTTCTTAGTGTATACCAAGCTATGCTCCGTTTTTTTAAATCTTAAACAGTTAAAAACCGTCATACATTTAAGTATTATCCCGAAAAATTAACCGGATAAAATATTTTTTTCTTTTGATTTTCTTATGTCCTTCATAAAACCTATTGTGTCCCTCGGAAAAACACTTCAGAAATATATATGAGAAGCTTCTGCTATCGTAGTTGATTCTGTTTTCCTTAATACATACATAAATGTTGTGGGGTTGAACTACTCGCATTCTAGTGAAATATCTTCTCCTACCATAAAGATTGTATCATGGCCACTAATGGCCATTAACCTCAATTCCGTCACCATGTTGTTGTCGTAATGGCCATTTAATTTTTCCCCGGGACCAGAGCAAGACCAGGGATAACTCCTTTGTAGTTATTGCCAGCTTTTCATAGCTTCCTTAAGTACTTATATTTAAACGTCATGTTCTCATATACATTTCATTGCAAAATATGCTTTTACTTTTTTGCAGTTATTCTGATGAAATAATTATTTCCTTATAAAAAATTTGATATGTATATAATCTGGTTTATCCATTTCAACCTTCTGGTTATAATTTTTTGTCTATTTTGTTTGACTTTTATCCCTAGAAGTTCATCAATGAAGACGTCTTAAGCCGTCAGGGCACTGTTGAATTCTGGAGAAGCATTGCAAGCATTTTGGGAATGGATGGTCTAAGTCAAATGCTTTCGCTGTCGGATAAATACTAATTTTTTTACCAATCAACTTGTATTTGAATTCGAAATTCTTATTAATATATACTCTATATAATAAAATTAAGTAAAAAAAATTATTTTTAAAAATTATACAGACTTGAAAGTACGTTGTTTCTTTGTATTTTTAATAATTTTGTATTTTAATTTAAATTAATATAACTTTAAAAATTAACATTCCTTGTTAATTATAATTATTTTCAAATGTAATAACTGTAAACCTAAAAGGTGCTTTTATTCTTTGATATATCGTTTAACAAAGTACTAAGAATTGTGAAATTTTTTTATTATACTTTTTATAGCTGTTTCCATAGAATTTTATATTTTAATAGATTATAATTATTTTACCTTACATTAACTATATGAATAACTGAAATCTGTAACAATATTTTATCTCAAGCTATGTGTTTTTTTACTTTAAAACATATTATTAATGCTTATAACAAACATCCTTGATTTTTTTTTGTCTTTACGTTATTGAAAATAATTTATTGTACTTCAGATAAAACACTTTCCTAATGCTATTCAACTGATATCAACTAAACATAAACCAAAAAATCAGGTGTCTTACATAACTAAATATTTAAATGAGAAAGTTTACATCAAATTGGTGCTACATTTTAGCAAGCAGTCGAAGATTTTGTGAAACTTGTAAAATATTTATTCACTGAATCATTTTTTTCTGGAATTTATCATTTCTTAGCATCTTAGCAAAGGGTCGCTTAGAATTGAGCAGACCTATGGTATTGTATTAAAAAAAATTGTCCAATATATCTGAAAGTACATCTTTGGAATGTTGCCCCCAACCCCATATACTTTCATAAAACTTCTATTTAATAATTTTTTGGAGAAACAAGTCCAGTATGAATATTACCGATTAAAAGCAAGATTTGCCACCTTGTCTTATTCAGAAATAGAACAAAATGGAAAACGCAGGTATTCCAGTTTTCGATGTCTGCCTTAATATGTAGAAGTATGTATGTTATGATGTTAAGTGTTCTAGAAATGCATTTTTGAGCCTTGCTAAACACAAAATCTTACTTGCAATAGTGCTTACAAAGTGAGTTTGATTACAACAGCGTAGAGCACAACACGCATAAATGGTTAGTAAGTGATTCTTACAACTCATCACAAGAGGTATGACTTGAGTAGGTTAAAAAAATGTATCTGACATTCTCATTCGCCATTTTTTTCTTTGAAGTATCTTTCCAAGAACTCTACCAGCAGCAAAAGTCATCTTTACTCCCTTTTTTAATTTGTTCACTTCATTCCATGAATGCAAATCTTTTTCCTGTCCGTGTGTCAAGCAGTTAGAAATGTGTGTACAGTTTCATTCTTCAATTAACTCATACCTCTACAACAACAACAACAAACGATACGAAGAGAACATCAAATGTCTAACTTTAACTTGAACTGAATGTATTTTTTCAATGATATGAGTCCTCGTGTATTAATTTATAGGTTTTAAGCATGATGTAATTTTCTATGTTTTTTATATTTGTATTCTTTAAGCTACTTTATTCTCACTTATATACGTTTCTGTACACATAAAAATTATTTTTGTACAAAAAAAAATCTAACTCATGAGTGAGACGTGTATTTAATTAAAAATGAATACAATTAAATTAAGAAGTAATGGACAAAATTGCATTGTATTGTTTCAATATTGGTTAGTAGTAGATAATAATATTAATAAAACATAAATAAAAATTTCAAAACATGATGAAAATTTTTATAATTATTTTGTTCTTTTATTTCTTACCTTATATTATTTGTAGAAATGATGTCAATGCTTATTTTTAAAGGTGTGTTCACTGAATGGTCTCAAATGTCTTAAAAAATTTTAAATGCATGTTTACATATTGAAAAATCAAAAAATTTTCTCCTGCATTAAAATAACTTTATATATGATTCAAAGAAGTCAACGATTGTCCACAAACTTGCTTAGAAAACCTAGCTATTATCGTCCCAGTATTTGATAATTATATCTGGCAAGTTGCCAAGAGCAATGTATTTGTGCAGTCGGGGAATTTTTTAATTATAAAATATATCCAAGACGCTTAACTTGTTATTCTGTGATTCAGAGCTTCTTCAATTTAGACTGAAGAAAATAATTTCAGATCTCATTATCATTCAAAAAGTTTTGCCAAGCCACAAAATTGAAAAACAAATAATTAAATGAGATTTTGATAAATGATGAAATGGAAATTTTAAATTTAGAATGATGAATTAGGAAAACTTATTGATATGTTTGAAAGTACTCTGATTATAAATACGACTCTTATTTTAAATTTTGAAAAAAAAATTAAGGAAATAGGAATTAATGAATGTTGTGATGACACATCCCAGTTTGAGTCAGATGCATAATTGAAGGAGCTCTTGGTTTATTTTATTTACTGTTCATATTTTTTCATGCCTTATTTATGAATTTGTTTTTTACTCAGAAACGTCATAAAAGTAATGCTAGTTCATATTAATCATTTATTTTCACCTCATTATTTAAACATTTAAATAATCTGTATTTGATTTACTTCTTTTCAGTTTTATTGTTTTTATCATATGTTTGATTTCTTTTTCATTTATATTGATTTATCCTAAATATAAAATATGTGCATGTGCATTTGAAATTTTTACAAATGTCTGTCCATTTAATGTTTTCGACACACTGCATATTTGTCGCATTTAACAATATTATAATACGAAATCTAAATCAGAAATACATACAGTGGGATTCAAAATGCAACACACAAACTTTTAAGGGGAATAGGAAAAAAATCTAAGAGAATATCTCATATCAATTTATGATAGGAAATGCCAACTGTCTAAATAGAGAGAGATGTCCGCTAATTCTGTAATTGAATTTGTATGCATAACTATATCAGTGGAATAGTAGAATATGAATTTAAAAAAGAATATTTCATAGAACGTGCTTGTAAATGTAATAAGTGGAAATTGTCGCCAAATTGAGAATTTTCATCTGTTATTGGATTATTATTTCTTTTTTCTTGTATATCCTATAGTTTCCAGTTCTTATCATACATTTATACGTGATTTTGCATGAGCTGTAACTTTAACTGTTTGTACGATGAATTTTGAATTCCCCTGTATACCAAATACTTTTCAGACACTTTTATTTACTGTATATTATGATTATTATTTTATTTCGAAAATCGGAAGAGTTTTTCACATATGCCAACTGAAACACCATCTTAATAGCTCAGTTAACCTTTGAGCTCTTATATTAAAGATGGTTGAGATAAAGTTCAAACACATTAAAATAAAATTTTGGAAAAAGAAAAATATCTATTAACTGCTCAAACACTATATAATAATATAAATTTTCAACTCTTCTGCCTTAAGTAATGAAATTTTTTCAAGAAAAGTTGAAATATTTCTTTTTTATATAATATAAAAAGCATCAAAGGCAATGAATTTTATGATTTATTGGTTTAATATATCATCATTATTTAGAAAATCATTTTATTTTCCAATTTTACTTTGATGTCTCAAAATTAGGACAGATAGGTTGATTTTTAAAAAATCAATAGTAATAGTTTAACGTTAATTAGCACTAGTTTGTTTAGATCTATTATCAGTTTCGTTAGAATTAAAATAACATGTATGGAATTATTTTTCATTAGTATTGAAGATATTTTTATTGATTTTATTCGTTTATGTTTGTTGATTCTTCAAAATATCTTTAGTTTTTCCATAGCGTAACAAATGCAACCATGCCAAGTTCTCAAACTCTAGCAACTAGTGATGAAAGCGCGAAAATGTACTATTTCATGAGAACTCTAGGGAAAAAACAAATTCAATATTTCGCCGTGACTGTTGTAGTCTTTTTCTGGTGTTTCCAGGAATATCAAATGACTTGTTATTTCGTCATATCATGTTTTGTAGTTCTTATTCAAATTTCACCGTTGAAAATCATTCATTGTCAATGAATCAAAAGAAACTTGTTCAACATCATTCTGTGTAATAAATATGAAAATAAAAAAATTGTTAAAATATTTCAATTTCTCATTTGCTTTTTGTTTGTGACTAACATGATTCATCGTAGTATTTTTCGCACCGCAATTTCCTCCACGATTATAAATTCTTATAAAAATTCATTCATCATTCATAGTCATACATTCATATAAATCAATTCACTATTCATAGCCATAAATTGATACATAAATTAATTAACTATTTATACGTAAATTTATTTGTTATTCTTATTCTTCGTCTCATGTATACATTTAGCCATCCTTCATGATAATGGATGTATATATACAGATTAAATCTGTTTCCATAATCATAAACTCAAAGAATTGAGATTGAATACGAAAAACAGGAAATTCCATCCGTGGGTGTGCATTGAAAAGTCTAGTAGACTTAATAATATATCAAGATGCTTTATTCTTCCCAAATGTATTATATTAAAACAATTCTGAAGCGTACATAAGAGGAGCACTTGAAGTAAACAGCGGTACACAAGCAGCAAATCATTATTAAACGCCTAAAGCAGCACAAAGTCCTCCAAGATAATTTGCTGTAGATTACAAAAAAAGAGCCTTTGCTCAGTTACGCATCTAGTCCAATTGAACTATTGCTACTCTCTCTGTACTATATTGCTGCCTATTGACTTTGTCTCTAGGGTTTTTATTGCCTTTTAACAAAACAACTAGTGATTTAGAACAAACATCGGAACTCAAGTACTGATTAAAAAAATCACCAAGACTCTCGAATATTCTGGGTCTCTCATTTTTCAAAGATTGAGGGTAATCGTAAATTAATAAACATTAATTATATTCATCTCCATACATTTTTCATTTTCCATCATCATAATTCATAATGCAGTTCCTTATCTTTGAAAAAAACTATTGTAATATTATCTTGTAATTCTAATATTAATAATTAATATGGTTTTATGATAAGACATTATACTATTTTCCGTATGGAAGAATATCAAGGAATCTCCATGCACCCTATTTTTATTTATTTATACATAGAAACAAAACTTGCAGGTTCTTACAGAATAAAATATCAAAGTAACGAGTCGCCTAACACTCCAAGTAAAACACTTTAAAGAAACCAACTTCATAAAAGGATATTATTACCACTGAAATCGGTTTGTTTATAGTTGTATCTTATTTTATCGTCAGATGGCGTTGCTGTTACAACATTTTTCTGAGATAAAAGTTAAAGTTTCATATCTATGAATTTTTGTTCCAGATAAATATATTTTTATACCCAAGCAACTTAAACTTTAATACTTTTTAATAAGCAATTTTTATCATTAATTTGTAATACTTTTTTTCTAATTAGAAATCATGAAATTAAAATTTTATATTGTGATCTCATGGCTATTCAGTATTTCGCTAATATTAGCAGAACTCATAACTAATATTTGTTATTGTTCATTGATTTACTAAGCTTAGTAAATTAAAATATAAAATGAATGAGAGCATGAAATGGTAGAAGGAGAGTTTTCATTCTCCATCCATTTTGCTAATGTATTACTTACTTTTAACTGTTATTATTTAATAACTGGTTGACCGTCGTGGAGTTAGTCAGCAAATTTCTCTTCGTGTTTCGAATTATCAATGAAGGTTACTCTAATCAAAATATAAATGTAGGTAGAGTTCATCTGTAAATCTACAGCAAAATAGCTTAACTTGTTTCCTTATGTTAGAACTAAGCTAGACTTATACCGGAAGCGTCTAGATGAGATCACTAGAATGAATCAGGTACTTGGCTTTCCGTCAGTCGAAAATTCTGTTTACTAAACATGTTAGACCAAGAGAAATTAGAACAGTCACCATGTATCACTTTACTTCCGTTCTCAAAGAGGAATTCTTTATTATTGGATGCTCGGAAAGTTGCCATTTGTAACTTATAGCTTGTGTTAATTACTATCGCATTGCTGTTTTCAATTTTAACAATCAAATATTTTCTGAAAGATAGTGTTTTTGCTAATATTTTCATTTCTACACCATTAATATCAATTTAATTGGAGTTGTAATTACAATGATTGTTCACCATTAGTGTCAATGTAAACGAGAAAATGTAAAATCGTATTCTCGACATTCGAAATTTTTTTCGAAACAAAATTTTTCATGCCCTAAATAACTGAATAATATTCAAATAATTAGTTAAATTCCGATGAGACAAATTTGTCTTTTAAAACCAACGAACTCCAACAGAACATACGAGGCTGTTAATGACCATATCAAAGCATTGATGATAAATAAGCAATCTTAAAACCTCGAATTCAACCTTTTAATAGTATTTGATGTTATTTGACTTCAGTAATTGTTTTAATGGCTTTATTACATGATGAACGATAAAAATGCATTCAATTTATAATGAATGCATTTAAAAGAAGATTGATTAAAAATAATAATTTTAGAGAACTTGTATATGGCATCAAATTTCGAATTAACTGAATAATTTCAAGAAAGCGTTATTATTACCAAAGGAATAAACATCTATATTTTCTCTTTCTTTTCTTTCAGTCACGTAGATTAGAACTGAAATGAAACGCCAATAACATCTTTTATTTAAAGCTCAATTATAGAAAGTTAAAAGATGCTCTGTAGAGTTATAATAGTTTATTAAGATTTCTGGAGAAGGCTTCTTAAAGGAAAAAAAATTTCGAGTTAAAAAAAAACATTATTTGGAAATGTTCTCATGATTTCAAAAACAATGAAACGTTTTTTCCATTAAATAAAAAATAATTTAATATAGTATTTTACAAATATTAATAAATCATACATAACAATAACAAATACAATTATAATTATACAAAACAAATGAAATATTTACAAATCATATGTAGGGCAAACAAAACAGTTAATGACATTCTAATTTTTTTTTACCATTCTGTTATATTTATAATTATTCGTCATTGGAGTCTAGTTGATTTGCCGTACTAATGATTGCTAAAATTTCAATAGTTTATTCAACAAAGTATTTTTAATTTTTAATTTTGATGGCTATATAAATCATCCTATTTCTAACTCCTTACACTATTCTAGTCATTTGGGCTTTACAATGTACAAAAATAGGTAAATTTTCAAAAGAAAATCTCGCCATTGCTCCATTCTGAATTTAAACTTTAAATACAATAAAATATCAAATCATTTACTAAAAATATGACTTTTATTGATACCAACTCAACATGGAAAAATGAACTCTATTTTCATATCTTGATCATCAACAATGGTAAAAAGTGTCAAGATGAATACTTGTGGTAACAATGAAAGCGATTTCAGTTTCATTTGAGTAATAAGTATACTGTTGTGAAATATGCTATAAAATTTTATTGATATAAATTAAAATGGAGATAAAAATTATATGGTAAAAAATTAAACGCTATTGAAAGAATAATTTCCCGAATGTCAAACTGGTGTTCAAATCATTTTCAACTGAAATATTTTCAGAAGTTATTGTTGAAAAATATCTGAATTACACATCTACTTAATAAAAATTCTAATTAACCGTTTAAAAAATCGCACCAAATTGTACATTCCCACCATTCAAAGTCTATATGTGCCTAGTTTGATAACCCTTGGTTAAACAGGTTTGTACAGGGCCAACACACACACATTCGCCTCAATTATTAGAACATATAGTAATAAAAATGTCGACATGGGAAATAAACAATGATTTAGTATTGTTTATTAATATTTGTGGAGTTTTTGCATAGGAAAAACATTTTTCTAGTACAATTTATTCATTTAAGAGTTATTTAAATAGAACTACATTGGATTTCAACTAGATTATTTTATTATAAACAAACTGAGCAATTCATGCATTGAATGGAAAGTATATAGTTCTGCAAGATTTATCCTTTTTATCATTTAAGATTTATCATTTATTAGGTCATTATTAGTTTATTAGGTCAATGAACGCGAGGTAGCACTTCATTATTTTCTGCGAGTTAAAAAGCTGCCATTAAATATTTTGTTTGCCGTAAAAAACATAAATAATTCCAAATATCAGTCCGATGGCAAGAATCTGGGTATCTTTCTACTCATATATTTCATCCAAATAATTATTTTTCCCCTCTTGTTATCTGAGAAGCATAGCTTGTACTGAAAATCTCAGGAATTGCAATGATGCAAGAAGCCTTTACAGCATTTTTCTAAGTAGATGCAACTGCGGTTCAAACTTTTTTCACGCACCTTATGATTTCGAGAGACTAGCATTCTCAGAACTTTCGGGTAAAAATGGTTCTCCACTTTGCACTGAATGTTCCGCTTCTTGTATTAAAACACTCACACACTCCTGTAAAAATATGTTTTTAATTAAAACTGCGAAATAATTTTTAAGTTGAATTGGTATATTAATTCATATTACAGAATATCCCTGAATTCAGATGTTAAACTTTATGGGTAGAAAAATATAAATAAAGAAGATTTTGTGTATAGTTGTGTGGGGATGGAAATTGTTAAAAAGTATAGGAAGAATAAACAAGAAATGCGGAAAACCGAACGGCAAGCATCTTTTTGACATGACACGAACCACTTTCGCAAAACTGACGGCGTAAGCGCAGAAAAATTATTTTATTTGGTAATGTACTTTAGAGGAATCATTCGTGAAATACCCTTAACACCTCTCTTCTGTTATAATTTTCAGCCCCGTATGTAAGATGCATGTCTGTGTTTTCAGAGAACATAAATCGAGAGCTTAAAGCAAAAATACTCTCTAACATCAAGGAATCATTTGAAGCTTTTGTAATGCCGTTCAAACTCGATAAATTGTTTTGCAGATGTTTTGAACTAACAAAATAAGCCTCCAAAATAGTTCAGTATATTTTTTCTTCGAAAGTTCATCTTTATTTAAGCTATATCACAAAAATATATCGTCTGCTGTAAAAAGTTTATGTAAATAAAGAATTTTTTTGGTATCATACCCTTATAATTTCTTTTTTCTTTATAAAAAGACATCCTGGAGACGCCACGACATTTAAGGACTCCAGAGTATACAAGATGGCATTGTCTCGACTCTCTACTGGCTACTTGAAGTGTTTGAATTTTGAAGACGGTGAAAGAAAATATCCATCATGTCCCATATGCGAAAATGCTCCGTTTTACTCGCAAACACATTTTGAAATGCCTGAGGTTTTCACGTGAAGAGGCTATGAGAAGTCCACATCTGTTTTTGGACTTTTTGGAAATTTTTAACCTCATGGATCTGGTCTAGTTCCACGAGACCAGATGGGGATTAGTCCCACCACCACCAAAACACCAGCAGCATTTCTTACTTTAAATGTATATACTTTTCATCGCCGACTCCATATTGTAGAAGAAGAAAAAATTGTTATACTTATCTTTAAAGTTTGGCCCATGAATCCAGAGACACCCTATATATTTAATGCGACACATATAGTTAATATAATGTATATTTTACCGTGATTTTAAAATCATAGACATACTTGAAGGGAAGGGTAGATATTCAGAAACAATTCACTTTTACAATAAAGCTTGAGATCAAGAAAAGGGACCAGTCGCGGAATACCAATAAGACAATTGCCTGTGATCACTGAATTGAGAAGGACCACCGGTAGATCAGTTAAAAAAACTGTTATTAACTTAGTTGACTAATAAATAAATTTGTAAAAGATATAAATTCAATAAGTTTATTTAAAAATATTATAATATTAAAACTTTGTCAAATATAATTAGAAAGTTTCCTAATTATTTCATTATTATCAATTAATCATCGTAGCATTTATAAACATTATGTAGAATACTATTATAGATGAACTTAGGAACTGCACTACTGTAAATTATATTAAATAAATAAAAACTACGAGATTTTTGGATGCAAGTTATTAAGGTAAAACAAATTAATCAAAGATTTAAAAAAAGTCATTAAAATATAGGTTAAACTAAGAATGTACTGAAATTCAAAATTGGATTTATCAATGGGCCTTATAATACTCACTAATTAAGTTCGCAAATTGAGTGAATTCGACACTGAAAGGTATCACTATGGGAAGCTGTAATTGCTATTAAATTTAATTAATTAATAACATTAAATTAATTAAGAAAAATGCTACAGCAGAAATTTAATGGAGCATAGACTTAGGACAAAAAAAAGAATAGTTTTCCTAACAATACAACAGATTGTTAAATGCAGAAAATATGTAAATAAATTTGTGAATTTTTATTTATTTATAAACGGTAACTGAAATAAATTTTAGATAAAAGAAAGTCTCACACAACAGTCATCAAAATAATAACAACTTCAAACAATCATTATGCCGGCTTCTTGGCATAGTTGTAGCGTGTCTTCCCGTTATCTGGGCGTCCCAGCTAGGGCATGTCTGAATGTGCCCCTATCTGTGAGATGTATAGATGTGTCCCTCTGTAGAAAGGGGCTGTACAAGCGAATATGTGTGTCTTTCGTCTTCATTTGAGCTAGAAGTCAGACTTCTGCCTTCGAGTGCTCCTGGATTTTAACCCTCAGAAACTACAGCATCCTTTTCCGTGGTAACACGAACTCGACATTATCATCATCATCAACAATCATTATAATCAGCATCATCAACATATATAATTAATTGTAAAATGCCCAATGGATTATGATACTTTATTTTGTGTATTTTTCCTGCGTAAATAAAACAAAAATATCTTACTCTATAAACTGAGCTAGGCCCAACTTCCAATTCAGGATTCTTGTCATCCTGCAAGAACAAAAAAATTATGTTAAATTTTAAAAAATGCATAGTTTTAAACGGGATTTCCATTTTTAAAAAATTCACATTAGTTGTATAATTTTATAAGAAGTTTTAATCGAACACAGATTTTTTCATTTACATTATGTATCATAATTTTAGGAATGTATCTATGAAAATCGACTTTTCTAGAAGAATTAATAATTACAATTCTGAATTATTAAATATCTTTATAAATAAAATAAAGCTAAGTCAAGCAATGTGAATTTGGATAATGGAATCTACATACTTGTTTAATTAATACAGTATGCAATGATTTATAAAACAAATATTTTTTTAATTTTAGTTAAAAAAATTATTTGTTGACATACATTATTTCCTTCATAAAAAATTAAAATTAACTATTTATGAATTTTTAGTGAATTAAAATGAAAACTCCTTCCTTGAACTTTCTGAAAAAATATCATACAAAATTATACGATTCTTCATATCACGTATATAGAATACATTGTTTTAATATTCCATCGAAAAATAAATTTATGCTTACATATTAATTATATATGTAAAAAAACTTATAAATGTATTTATGTCAAATATGAGGGATTGCTTATTATTTTACTTGCAATCCGGTTTTATATATCAATTTTGTTCGCTATAATTTGGTCTTGAAACGAAGTAAAAAAACTGACGTACTTAAATAAGTTTTTATACTAATCATGAACTCTACAGATGTGTTTGATTAAAATAAAATTGGTGAAAACAGTGATTTTTTTCGATTTTTTTGATTTCGTCAATGTTATTTATTTTCCTGAATAAAAGATTAAGTATCTACGTAAATTATACATTTTCGGAGCAATCAATTCATTTCTTTTTTATTTTTATCTTATTAGATTAAGCACCTGTCGAATTCTTGAAAGTTTCTAGACATGTCTGTACGTCAAAGAAACTTGGAAACGTAAGCTAGAAAGTGAAATGCAATTCTTAAGAATAGCCATATTTTTGTGGCTTCTATAAAACTTTAAATCCGTAAGATAAATACTTTTAGAAAAAGTAAACTCTTGATATGAACTGTACTGTGAAGCAAATACTTGATAAATTTATATTTAGTGACACATATTTAAAATATTCTTTCATTTGAGGGCAGAGAGAAGGTTTTTTATTTGTCAGCATACTGTTGAATTCATCATCTAAAATTAGATAAACTATTTAGGTGATTACATCATTTTTAATACAATCATATCTCAGAACTATTTTGTAACGAACTAAATTTGGAAAATAGGAAAGATAATTATAATTCTCAAGTATTCCACTGACACTGCTCATAATACGACGTATAACAGTTAAATTAATTTCCTTTTAAGGGAAAAAAATGAAAGGAAATCTAAGTAACTTGTCTGAAATTCTGACTTTACTATCGTCCTGGCTTGCAATACGGGATGATTGTTTTGTTGAGGCGCCCCGATACTTGAAAGCGAACACTATGGTCAAACCCATATTAGGAACAGCACTTGATCAGAGTGCATCATTTTCTTTTTCCTTATTTCTTTATCAATCAACCACTATGCGAAAAACATTCTCTTCCTCATATTTAAGGTGTCCAACCCAATGGGTTTAGTTTAGTTATATTAACGTCCCGTGTTGAAGCGACTCTAGGGCTATTTTGGGACGGACCTCGTATTTTTGAACCATGATCAGATGACGAGGACGACACCTGAACTGGCACCCCCTCTCCACACCACTCCACACCAGCGGGAGGACGTTTGGCCTGACAGATTTAACGTGCAAGAGACCCCCTCACTCGACGGTTCTTCGGTGGAATCGAGTCTCGAACCTGAAACCCTTCGGTTCCGAAGCCGAGGCCTTAAAACCAGGCCACCGCGGCCCCCCAACCCAATGGAAATGAAATCTCAATAAGTAAAAATCAATAGATTTTTATAAGAAAAATGTGTATCAAATAACGAAAATGTAAGATATTTATTGTTTCGCAAAAGCATTAGTAAAATATTTTCGATTTTAAATATCACGAAAAGAAAGTGACGGTTTTTTTTTTTTTTTTTTTGTATATTAATTACACTTTTAAAATACAGTTCTTTAATAAACAACCAAATAAAATAATCGAGCATATAAATATTTGTGTAATTTTATCAAGTTAGCTTAAATCAATATTAAGGTTCTTAATGCATATTAATTCAATCACTCGGCCTTGTGCGTTTATATTAGGCTCTATGAAGATAAACGATTTCCTATTATTCCGGGAAATGAAGGCGCCTTATTGGCTGAAGTGTAAAATTCAATTGAGCTTTGATTCGTAAATTATAATTTAAAAAAATTATTTACTTTTATCTAAAATGAATTTAAATTATCTAAAATACATTATAATAGTAATTAATAGTTATCATGGCAGTTTATTCATTTCTAAGTGGTAAATATTTTTAAACCTTCAGTTTTCATATTTCCATCACAACAGCATTCTCTTTTCTTATTTATTAAATTTCTGACATTTTACATGAATTGACGAAAGTTGTCTTCCCAGTTGCAGAAATTCAAATAGAAAAATATAAATACAAAATTGTTTTTAGGATGCAGGAGGAGGAGGAGATTTGGCAAAATTTCGAGTCTGAATTTTTTTTGATGAATACAATAGTTTTTTTTTTCTTTTTTTTTTTTTGCATACTACAGGATAAATGCAAGCAATACTCCGACTTATCCGGAAGTCAAGCGAGAAACTTGATGGATCCACCGAAGAGAAACTTCGACTTGCACGAGGGAAAAAATGACACTTGATATTATTGGACGCTTAAAAATAACAAAGAACCTTCTAGGGAGAGCGCATATTGGTCTTTTTACATTAGGTGAGAACTAAATATATCAGCTTTAACAAAATGTCTTTAATAGAAGAGGAGCCGCAATGGCCTGGTGGTGAGGACTCGGCTTTGGAGTCAGAGAGTTCCAGGTTGGAGGCCCGATTCCACCGAAGAACCGCCGTGTAAGCGGGTCTGGTGCTCGTTAAAATCCTTCGGGCTAAACGTCCCCCCGCTGGTGTGGTGTGAAAGCTTGGAGAGAGGGATGTTAGCTCAGGTGTCGTAATTGTCATCTGGCCGCTGTTCAAAATTACGTGGTCCGTCCCAAAATAGCCCTAGTGTTGTTTAAAAAGGGGACGTTAATATAACTAAACTAAAGTCTTTAATAGAAGATTTTGGGACGTCCCAAAATCTTCAATTTCTTCGACGTCAAGAAACATCTAAATTTTTGGTCATCCGAGTTTTTTTTTCCTCTCTATAGTGCACATTCTTTGATCACGTGATTTAAAGTGTCTTCTTTGGTTCATTACTAATAAATCGAACTTTTGCCTTAAAAAGAAAAAGAAAAAATGGTTGTTTCATAATTTAGGAATTAATTATTATTTCTATACATAGCAAAGAAATAAAAGAATACGTATACTGCAATGAAAACTCTTATTACTTTTCTCATATACTAAGTATAGAGGAAATTCTGTATTCGTCCAAAAATTGAAATTCAAGATTTTGACAAATCTCTGCTTTTCACATCTCTCTGAGCAAAAAGTATACTTCTGGTATTATGTCTGTTTGTTTTTGAACATTATAATTCAAAACTCCTTATAGCTAGACGAATGAAATTTGGAGAGTGCAATTTTAAACAAGTTCGTAGATTTTAATATTCAAATTTTTATCGAAATTTATTAGCAGGAAGTTTTTTAATTTATCTGTTTAAGTGAACTTGATAACTTCAAAACGTAAAGAGATAAGTTGATAAAATGTAATGTACGTATTTATTATCTAAAAGATAGAAACACTAAATTGTGAATCCAATCCGTTAAACTTTTGACTATCTGTCAGTTAATACTTTTACGCGTATGCAAACTCAATAACTCATCAACACAATGAAATAAATCGATGAAATTCGTTATTACAGCAAACGTAGTTTTGCGTCTAATTTTGGTTTCAATTGGCCAGGAAAAAAGCGTTGAAAACATGTATTATCACAATAATTTAAGAAAAAATGCTAGATTCATGCTATATTTCATAACTATCATTCATCATATACTATGCAAGACATTCGAGGGCCTTACTCAGTTTCCTCAATTTTATGCAGAGAAAGGGAGATAAAATTTTTAATGGAAAATATGTGAGATAGTTTCGGAAAGGGCACTCCACCTGGTTTCCGAAACATATCTTTCTTTTAACTTTTTTCAACAACTAATAAGTTTGTTTTAAGAACTGGAAGAGCTAATTAATGCCCTTATTTTCCACAAGGTCTGCAAAGTCAAACATCCTAATCATCACTCTTGGAAGTTTTATTGCTTAGTAGGCCAGCTGGCACACAAATAACAACGCTCTTTACTAAATCTAGAAAATGGGGGGAGGGGATACTGATGACGCACTGTTTCTAAGAATACTTCAATTTGCATTTGTTCATATGGTCAAACATTCAAAAATCCTGAATGCGTTAGTTTATGACGAAACGGGCGCCACAATAACCATAACTAACTTAATGATGAACTCATAAGTAGGGCAAAGAAAATGAATCTTTTTTTTAAAAATATTCATTTTTCGCTTCCGTTTGCTTGGAAAGTGCAAGCAATAAAAGTAACAGCTGAAAGCGGAAGTTTTGTAATCCTATTCGAAAATAAATTTTTAGGTATTCATATAAGAAAATATGTTTAGCTTTACTTCATCGCACATTTAAAATTTGTTTTCGGGAAATTAATTGTTATGTTTATGTAAAATTCAAACATAATTCAATATTCACGAATTTTTAACTCTGTTTTATTCAGTAAATAGTTACATAATTTATTTTAAATAAAAATGAAAAATAATGGCTCAACGTTTTGGTGATAGAATTTCCATTTTCTGGTGTGAGTAATGATCAAAAAATTTGATTTTAAGATTTTGGAGAATCTCCACCTTTTAGATTGCCCTATGTTCAAAGAACACATTTCTGGAAAATGCCCATATGTCTGTCTGTAACCAAAATAACACAAAAATGATTTGAAATATAGGAATAAAATTTGCTATTGAGGCCTAAAACCAAATTTGCAAATTAAAAAATTGCATTTTGAAAAAACTCCATTCAGGAGATTAGTCTGTCTGCCCCATTGCTTGGATATAAGTTAACAACATAGCTGCAAAACGAGAAAAATTAGATAGATAAAACTCGGTACATATAATTAATATCTATAGTGTAAACACTTGTCAAATTTTGAGCCAAATCCAACAAAGGATTCGCTATTTGCTGGCCTGTACTTATAAAAACACCTAAATGCGATGAGTTAAAATCGTAACAATTTAAACGTATCAAATTTTTTATGGGATTTTATGACTACAGTTATAATTCTATGTCAAATTTTGATTTCAATCGGACGCGGAAAACGCGTCTGAAACAAGAATTCGATTTTCGGTTACTATTAATCACATGTCAGGAATTAAACCACAGATAACTCGCCAAGACATACGATAGATTAGCAAAATTGTTATATTCACGATATAGCTTAATATTTGGTAACTATTGAACGCCAAGGCTGCGCAAGGCATTCTTGTGATAACGCCTTTTTTACCAGAAAGTAGTGGGGAGACCACTCCCGTTATTTCCTTACTTTGCCAATTGTTTTAATTTACTAATAGAATAACAATAAATGTTTTCCATTAGATGGTTTTTTTCAAACGTTAAAATTGCTGTAAAAATTGTCCTTAAAAGCTTACAAGAACAATTGATTTTTATCCATATATAAAACTATATAAATCAAAGAATTTTTAATCCATACATAAAATAATATTAATCAAAGAATCTTTAATTCATACAAATTAATTGGCATTTTTCTTACTTGTAGTTGAATCAAATGCATATTCAAGCATTCCATCATCTGAAAAAAGACGAATTTTAATAAATTGATAATCAAATTGAAATTCATTTATATTTAAAAAAATTTCATATAGTGGGAGTTTCAGACAAGTTATATCAGACTTTTGATTAGATTGAAAGAGCTCACAAACAGGTTTGTTTTATTATTCGTCTAGCTGTGAAAGAAGTAGGTTTGTGAAAAATATAAATTCTATGAATCTTTAGCATTAAAATCCAGATCAATTGTGGTTGAAAAGGTATTATTATCATATCTACTACATTATGATTCATGTATATTTTACAGTTTCCTTAAACATTCAGATCTGATTAAATTATGATGCATCCAAATGGGCAATCAATAAGTTATAACAAATAAAAACATATGCATTTTACTAATATAATAATACGAAACAAAATGGTATCTAATACAAAAATAAAATAAAATTAATTAATTAATAATAAATCAAATGATAAATAAAAGACAAATAATTGTCCTAAAAATCATTAATATGAATTTAAATTAAAAATATGTGGAAATATGAAATAAATTATGAAATTTATTAAAAGGAGAGGCTCATGTTGTGTATTGCAGAGGGCTGCAAAATGCTCATATCCGTCATTCTTTGCATAAACTAAATTTCTCGAGAAGTATTGAACTAAAGCAAAATGCTTCAAAACAAAACTCCAGGTGCATGTACTTGTGAGAAACTCATCTTCAGAAATATACTTAGTAAGAACAAATTTGCTCGTTCCCTTGGGTGAATTCTACTGTGTCTTTCATTTGTGGAATTTCAAAATATTCAAAAAAAATGAGTGGATACGAGGATGATATGGAAAATCACTAAGAAATTCAAAGCAAGGAAATCCTTATGCTGATTTTTATAAGCTTGAATGCTTTATACCTATTTAAATTAAGGGGGAAAAAGCTTTTTGATTATAATAGTTTGTAGAGGTACGAGATTTTTTATAACTTCATAATGAAATAGGTGGAAATGATAAAAGAGTTTCAGGAACGGTTATTTAATTATTTCCTAAGTTTCACATTTTACAAGACAAAAAAAAAAAAAAAAAAAAAAAAAACTTGGGAAAAATATACGACAGTATTCGAATACAAACTAATGATAACCGCCAAGACGGACCATGAGAAATATACCTTGATGCTATTAAAGTTGATGTCGGAATGCATGTAAACAAAGCCAGTAGAAACTGAAAGATACAATCATTTTTACCATCTAAAGGCATTGTAACGCCATCAAGCATTGACACAAGCATTGTAACGTCATCTCTTGTATCAAAAGAGGATGTAGTGGAGTTGTTACCGCTATAAGATTTATTAAAATTTCCAAACTTTAAATACAATTCTGCGGCAATATCCTTCCTATTATATATAACAACCTGCTTCAATAAACGTTTCTAAACAATGTACTTTTATTAACACTCTAATGCTATTAGACTATTATTCTTTATGTAAATCGAAAGATACTATAATCTTCCTTAGAGAAAAGAATTTTTGAAATCAAACTAGAAAAAAGAGAATACAATGATGAGGCCTGAAGTATTATCATGCTTTAATGTTCCGGGATAAAAGCGCGAAATCTCTGTTGTTGCTTTTTCTTGCATCATATCAGCCATTACGCAGATCCAAGTACATTCAAAAAGTCTTGTGGCTCTAAATATAATCGGCCAAAAGTGAAATTTCTTTTAAATGTGAAAATAAAGCATTACAATTTTACATCATCACTTAATTACTCATTACATCAATTACATTCCCCAACAACTGCTGATTGAATTGAACAAAATACTGAGAATCCAAATTTACTTGCCTTCACCCATTTTTCGGGACAAGAACAGATGAAAACTCTAGTCTTCTCAGTTTCGTCTAAAGTCGATGTTGGAATACATGTAGTCAAAGCCAGTAGAAACTGAAAGATACAAGCATTTTTATAAATAATTCATGGATGGCTTGAAATTTATAGAGTAAACATAATAATCAACGTTGAATAGACAGGTCAGAATGTCCTGCTTTCAACTTTCTCATATACTAACACAATATGATCCGTTTTGCGCTTCATAGTATCGTGAAGAATTCCGGTGTCATTCGGGGATTTCATAAACCTTTCTTTTCATTGATTCAATCCATACTTTGACAGCCAAAATAAGGACATTGATATTATATTTGTGGATTTACATTGTGCAGTATGCTAGTTTTAAAGAAAAAAAAATAATAGTCCTTTTTTATTAATTTAATTTTCAAATGAAAGCTGTACTTTAATCTGCTTTTCAGTATAACAGCAATATTAAGCATTAACGAGCAACTAATCTTTGACCTCCATTCTTATAGAAATCTGCTACCTGATATGATACCTAAGCAGCAATAATACCAAAAGTGTCGTACCATACCTAGAAAATATGAAATTTGTGTTCTTATGTTTGGTTAAAACCTCACGAATAACAATTGGATTGTGAGAAAGCACATTATTGTGGTGCAAAAGCCTTGAGTGTTTTTACCTCGTTACTGATCACTTTCTACTAATTGCTTGATAAGAAACAATGCGAAATGATCAAATAATAATCCGTTTTGACTGCACCGAAACTTTTTATCTCCATAGTTTTACATTCCTGTTATTAACAATAAGTTAGCTACGAAACCAAACTGACTGGTGAAAACTGGCATATAATTTCATTCCTAGTATTGTAGATCTCTTTCAAATTTTGAAACAAAGCCATCAAAATGCTGAGCATATTAATATCTGTCTATTTGCTCGTATGTGAATGCAATAACTGAAAAAGCGCAAGATAAACTAATGGATATTTGTGGTTAATCAATCAATTAAATATTTTTTAAGTATATAAAAATTATTCACTGCGACATTGAAAGAGCATAAATATTTCATTTTGAATTAAATCTATCTAAAGAAAATTTCTATATATGTATAAGTTGGAACATATTACAATTAGCGAGATAAATCATACTGAGAATATGCAAAACTACGCTTTTTGAATGACATGACATTTAGAACCAGTCGACAAATTTTAAGACTTTCAAAATATATATTTCAACATCTTCCCTTCATTATGGAGCTAAATACAAAACGCAATGCATTATGTAAATAAATAAGAAAGATAAGAGGTGAACACTCCAGTAGTTTCTATAAGTTTAATTTAAATATAACCTAAGTTTAATTTAAAAATAACCTAATTTACTAATAAGCATTAGTAAAGGGCAACATTTTGTAGAAGTTATGGTTTGAAATCTAAGATGTTTAAATTTAAGTAACCTATAAATAGCTCAAATTCTTTTCATTTTTTTCACTAACCTTTCATCTACTAAAAAATTATTTATGTCAAAAGTTTAACTTTTAATTAGAGTTTTCTTCCTTTCTACCTCAAACTAAATAATATTAATTATTTCAGTAGAACGAGTATAGGAAATAAAGAAGTAAAAAATTAGAATAAATATTCCATGATTAAGAATTAAAAAAAGGAAAAAACTGAAAAATTCATGAAGAAGTTTTATTAACAATAGTTAATAAAACGAGTTACATAAATTTAAGTGGGGATATTTCCTTAATAGCTATTCTTTGTTCTAATACAGAACAAATTTCTTACAAGTTTATTAAATAGCATTTTATTATCACACCAATAACTAGTTAAGACAAGAAGGAATATTGAACAAACTAAAAAAAAACTTTCAGACAGACTATAATCAATTCTTTGGAATATTCTTTGAAAAGTTAAGTAACACAGCAATAAAAATAAGGTTTATGCAATTTTTTATCGTTCGTGGACTTTCACATCATGCATAATTCAATAGTCTGGAGATAATCATTTCTCATCTTACATTTACACATTGTCAGAATTATTTTTAAATATTTTTTTTCTATTGATTAGTTATCAAATAGCAGCACTATCTCTTTTAAAATTCAGAATTCTGAGAATTTTTCTACATGCTTTTTTGTCACTGCCAGATGTTGAAAGAAAAATTCATTATATCTATTGCTTTTAATCAGTACGTTTGTGATCCATGTTATTTTAAGCTTAGAAGAAGGTATCTGTAAATAACATTTATCACACTTTGCAGAGAGCATGCAATTATTTTTGCATAGCTACGAAATTCAAGATTTGAAAACGTAATCAGTCTTACGATTCGAAAACATTTGTCTTTTATACACTCTATTATCGCTAATGAATTTTCAGCTGTATCGGAAAACAGCTGCCTGTTAAATAGCAAGACAAAATTTTAATGCACTAAATGTTTGTTTAGGCAAATGTGCTGCGCAGATTATTTTGTGTATACAATGCATCTTATTTCTGGATCATTCGCGCATTCTAAAGACGGAATTTCGGTATTTTAATACGGCATATGGCGCATAATTTAAAATGAGATTTCATAAAAAGCATTTATAGAAAATTTTGTACTGTATTCTTATTTTATAAATATGATAATAAAAGGGTTAATCTTTTCTAACATAACCTTTACCAGTTGCTCTAATATTATCTCTTTTTTTCCAATTTGGAATAAAATATTATGGATTATTCCATTTTTTTTTCTTTAATAAATCAATAATTCATAATAAAAGAAAAAAGAAATATGCTTCATTAAAAAATTAGTTTCTATCAGACTTCTATTAAAGATAATTTCTCTATTTTAGTGAATCGAAACAGTCAACTTCGAAAGTTCCAACTGGGAATATTAATTTCCTGTATTTATATACTCATACCGTTATTAAAATCAATTATCAAAATATATTGTATCATTTGATAATGGTGGGATGTATCTCATTGTGTCGGGAAAATCCTCTACCTTCTTGACAATCACTAATTTCTAAGAATAAAATTTGGGGCTGAGCTCGTAGCAGAGTTTTGACCTCAAGGCAGAAAAGATCCCTGTAAATCTACTAGATATAGTCTAAAGCGTATAAATTCTATGAAGGTGTAATTTCCACCCAATAATATGGGGTAAATTTTTGAAAAAGGAATCCTTATTCAGATGTCGTCTTCGAACCCTTGGTCGCAGCTTTTAAACAATGAATGCTTATTTATTATCAAAAGAAAATGCAATAATAATTGAACTAAACTAAAGTAGAAAAAAAATCAGAAGATTTATCATTTTATTGTGATTTATCTTTAACATTTTTCTTGAATTTACTATAATTTCAAAATGGGATTAATTTGGATGAAAATGACTAATAGAAAGGAAATCTTAAGGCTAAAAAAAAAGAGTATTAAAATTATTCTTTATGTTATATTAATCTTATATTCAAGAAAGTATTTTGCATTATTCTTCAATTGTTAATGCTGTATTGTTAAGTAAGTATGACTCTGCATTCGAGTACATGTTTAAACAAGGAAAAAATTTAAAACCCCAAAATTATCAAAATATCGTCTAACTCCATGCAGTTTTCTCACTTTAATACAAATATGATATTAAATCAAAAATATTTTTTCATGTGAATCTTTTACAAAAATTAGCCATTTGTTATGACCTAAATAGAAAAATTATCTGCAAATAAAAATATAACTTTACTTAATAGCACAAAACTTTCTGATTATTTAATATAGCAATGCTTTTGTGAATTAAATGTATATTTATTCTTTATACAAATTGCTAACTTCAATGGTGAAAAAAATAGCTAATTTCGATAGCATTATAAATATAATTTATATAAAAAAAAGGCTTGAAATGAAGCCAAAAATTATATTTTTCTTTGTTATATTTAGTAAATGTACAGCTGAAAAAATTACAAAATTTAAATTCTTCTCTCTAAATAATCATATTTAGTAAAATGACTATGACTATTTAGTCAAATCTCACTTAAAGAGCTTCACTCATAACGACTGTTTCGCAATGTAACCAAACAAATATAAAAAATAAATAAGTAAATAACTTTTTTAACGAACGATGTTTCGCACAAGTGGTGAAACAGCATGCCTTCTTGTAGAATTGGCATGTATCTCAAGTAATAACTTTTAACTCATGTAACTTATAACGTACTATTAACCTCATGTAACTAAGGTGGTGGAGGGAGGGCAAGTGGTGTAAAATTACCAGGTGGTGTAAAATTAAGGAATAAATTAATTGAACTTAATTGAAAATATTTTTTGAATTTCTTATTTCCCCAAGTAAAATAAAATTTCTTAAAAATGAATTCATTTTAATATTCCTACTTATTAAATTATCTGAATAAATTCTCAGATCATAACTACAATTAAAGTTCCATATGCAATAAATATTTCTGAACGCTTGACTTTTTTTATTAATAAAAGCCCATCAGCGAATTATGCGAGTATTTATATGATAAACTAGATTCTGCATGAAGCCAAAATATTGTTCGAAAGATCATATTCGAAGATCATGTTTACCAAATATTCTTATCAATCAGCAAAAAAAATCCTACTAGTGTTTTTGAAATGTCTTATTGATTGTTAGAAACTGCTGTAAATAAAGCTGAATGAGAATATCTGATAATTAATTTGAGTAACAATAAAAGTGCCATGTATATAAATATATCAAAAAAACATTTGTGTGATTGAAGAGGCGCGGAGAGTAAAAATAAAATAAGGGTTTTTCTACTTTTTGAGGTGGAAGGAATTTATTTTATTATAAATATGCATCAGAACAAAATAGAGAGAAGCTATGCAATAGCGTTGTTTTTAAAAATAAATTTTTTGAAACAGCCTTTGAGATGCAATGTTTTTAAAGAAAATATGCTTCAAATATTTAGATCATTCTTTTTCATCGAGCTAAATTTAAAAAAATAATTCAGCATCAGATGTCATAATCATTAAAAATGTAAAAAAATATATAAAAGAATATTGACTAATATTTTTATTTTTATTCTTCTCTTATTACTTTGGCGTTAAATAGAAACAATCAATTAATATGCCTCATTAAAAAGTAAAACTAAGAATTTTTAGTGCTCAACTTAAATAATTGAAATTATGCAAATTTTTTTCATGAAATTCATAGTTGTTCTGGAGCTAAATGAGATTTTGTAACTGAAGACTAGTAGATTGTTTAAATTATTTGGTCAAATACTGTGTATGTATAGTGAAAAACATACATTGATGTAAAAGTGGTGAAATTTTTTAAATAATTAATGCACATTTAATGCATATGGTAGGAGAAATATAATCCTCAAAAATAAAAAAATTATGCTTTTCTATGAAAAAGAATCTATTATTCTTTGAGACAGAAAATTACTTGTTACCCTTTGATTGCTTAAAGATAAAGTAAAATTCTTTATTTAAAAAATTAGCTGAAATACAATAACTTTTTGTCAAGAGAAGAAAAAAAAACTCAAAAAATCGAGGAATTACTTAAATTTCAGCAAAGGAAACTACTTTCATTAAACATGTGTAGAAATTTTAGAAAACATTAAAATCGGGAAAATTGAACAATTAAATATATCATTGAAATTATGAGCGTTTAAAATTTAACTTGTATAAAAATTTTGAATTTCAAGCCGGTATATTTGATAAGCATCTTTGAGTGAGATAATACTTTCAGAAGTTACCACAAACCATCAGAATTTTGTTTGATTTTTGATTAATTAATACTGATTCAAGTGTCGAGCATTTATTTTAAGTGAACGTTCCCATCTCCCAAAATGTGTCTCACTGGAAAAAAAATTTGAAAAACTTTAATTCTAACACTGTAGTCTATATTACGGCAATGAACAGATAGACAGGACATGTTTCTGCTCTTAGTGTTAATAGTTAAAACTGTATTACGGATCGTCATATATCATAATATATCATAAAAAATATTTTTTAATTTAATTTCGTTTGAAAGATCTCAATGAAATTTTGATATCCTTGCTCAGGAAATATTTGATATATTAATAGTTTAAACCCCTAAAAAAGATTTTAATAAGAAATTTTAACAGATTTTAGCGGGAATAATGTGGTTTATTAGGAAAACACAAAATTAATACGCATTCTATTGGTCAGGGTCGGAATAAGCTTTCTGATGGCCCTGGCACAGATGCTTTAACTCCCTGTGAAATAAATATATATAATGTATATTTCAATTTGACAGTCTTTACTTATTAAAATATATTTCCAATGTTTTTACACGATTTAACTATACACTATTTCTTAATAATTTTCATTATAATTGTTATAGTACTTAGCTTTTATAAATAATTCAATTAATCTGCTAGAATAATTAAGAGGTATTGACCGTTTCTGAGCCATGTCAATTCAAAAATGTTTAACATATAATTATTTAGCATTAACTTCCACTTCAACATGGCATTGCATGTTTTTTAAAAGAGCGCTTAATATAAGATATGTTGTTAAAAAATTGGGGAGTGTCATTGTTTTGATATTTCCCTTGGGCGCCATTTTAAGTACGCACTCCTCTGATTCTCTGAAAAGCTGCACACGAGATTTGGTCAACAGAGGGAGAAATAATAGCCTCAGTAAGACAACAATCTTTTAATGAAATGAAATAGCTGCTAAAAGTAGGGAATCATATTGTATTACAAGTTGGAAAGTATCGTCCTAATCAAGCATATCCTTAATGAAATTTTATAAAACGTATTTTAGAAACGTATATAAAGACAAAATCTTTAGATAACTCTCTTTTTTTAAAAAAAAAACATACATTATAAATAATAATGAACATAATTATATATGTATTTTAATATTTTTTCTAAAAGGAACACAGTGACCTATTTGACATGCATTCCTATAGAAATTTGCTCAATAAGCGTTTCCGATATAGGAGAGACTCCAAAACAAATTATACTTGTTAAGTGAGACTCCACTTTATAATTATAGTAAACTAATCAACATAAACAATGAATTTTCTCTTAAAAACGAATTATTCTTCTGGCGAGCAATGAAATGATTTAATTTCGCTTGAAATAAATATTCGACACTTTTTCTATTAGGTTTATTCGAAGGAAAACGGAGCTTTTTTAAAATGCTGGTGTGTTAAAAATGCTCTAAATAAGACTAATAAGAAGGTAATATGAATATATATTCTTAATTTTTTTCAGCCGTTTATTTATTAACTGAAACAACTGAAAATATAAATCTTAGACAATTTGCTTGATAAAAACTGTTTCTAATGATTTAGAAAAAAAACATCTTTATAACTGTCTGTTGTATCAACATTTCTATGAAAATTTCAATAAACGTTTTAAACATTTAAAATTATTTTGCAATCAATAATCCAAAGCTTCATTGGGAAAAATAAAATAATTTATAGTCAATAATCATGCTACATATTATCAATACTTTTCATTCCATTAAATCAATCAATAAAAATATTTTGCTTTTCAATTTAGAACTCCAACAGAAACTAATATTTCTAAGATGTTTATAACAAAATGATTGATTTTCTATTTTGAATAGGAAAATAAGAGATAAGCATACCTCACGATTCAAAACAACATTGCATTGCATCAAGTCCTTCCAAAAAACTCTTCCAATTTCTTGTGCTGGAAAGGGGAAAAAATTGGCATTATGAATTTTGAGACTTCTTTTTTTATTATTATTCAATTGAACTCTTTATGCGTGTATTTATCATATAAGTGTTCGTGTCATAATGAGGTTTTCGTTATAAACACAGAACAAAACAGCAATATGCAATAAAGAACATTATAAACAAAATAACATCCTTAAAAAAACTTCCTTAATATTATAAATAAAAAAACTCATAGCATATACTCCTTAATAATAGTCATAATTCCCTTTTTTACCTTTTTATTTAGATCAATAAAATACATAGCTAAAATATATTTCTTTTGCAAGCGCATTGACGAATGAATAATATAACTTTGTGTTTTTTGAATTGTAGTAATTTATGAGACCTGGGCCTTGAGTAATTGTAAAAATATCAAATGGCTTTATTATCTTCCATCAAACTGTTTTGTTGTAAAATATTCATCTTCATTATTACGTCTCCTTTTTCTTCTTGTGGAGAAAGAGAAGAAAAAATGTATACTTTTCTTGATACATTTTCCAACAATTATTGAGAATACTTACTTAATTTTTGTTTACGTATATACTTTTCGTGCATTAAAAATTAGCTTGGTGGGAATGCATAGCAAATCACTCGCAAAATTATTATTATTTTTAAAAATTGATCTTATTGTATTGGACATTTATTACATAAAAGAAAATGCTACATACAATGAGATTATCCAGTATTTCTGAATTTTAATTTTAAGCTGTAACTATTGTTAAATGTATAGGAGATTTATTAAGATTATGAAGAAATTTATAATAAAAATGTTATGTGCTTGATTTTTTTTATATTTAGAATTCAATAATAGTAGAATTATTCCAATACTCAAACAAATGTTAAACGCTTAAAGATTTTCCTGATGACATTTCTACTGATAAAATTTTAAATTCCGAACATATTGAAGTAAAATTAATTAGCGGATGAAATCAAATTCTATGGGTAAAGAGCTGAATGCGCTTAGCATATTTATAGTGAAGAAACAATATGCGGAATAAATATTTTTTACTTGTCCATGTACAAATTATAAAGGATAAGGTATTGTAGTTTTCAATCTAGATTTTAGGGATTCGGTATTTATCAAAACATATTTGAAATTACCCCCGAATGTAAGCGAGCATGCAAACTCAAAAATGGAACGAGTTAAAAAGATGAAATTTTTATGCAGTCTTTTGGATGAAAACCTGCTAAAAGATATATCTCTGTCCAACTAAATTTATGCGACAAGATAAATAAGAAAAGCCACAGGGATGGAATTTTGTATAGATTTATTCATCTAACTTGTAATAAGCGTCAAATATTGAAATTCCAGCTCTAATTCAGGATATTTCTGAATTCTGTCTATTGATTAAAATTAAATTCATTAAAAACATTAAAATTGTGTTATGTATACATTTATTTCATGACTTTATGAAAAAAAAAAGATTGAAAAAAATGAGATTTTTTTAACAGTTCTAAAATATCGTGGGAAGTTAAAAGATTTATTTGAAATTTATAATTCGAAAATGAAAGTTTTAATTTTTTTCGGGAACTATTCGAGATATAAACATCGGAGATATTTTTTAGATTTTGGCATTTTAGCACGCGAGCCTTATTTTCATGAACAGACGTTTTACTATGTTATAATTCACTTTTTTCTACCTTCGTTCTTAATCCAATTTCATTTCGCTTCAGACTACTACAAAACTCGATAAATTTCAAAATTAACATAAGAATTCCATAACATGTTATTAAGAGATCAATGTAATAATGACATATCGATTCAGCAAAAAAAAAATAGTAATTTTAACTATGTTAATAAACTCGGTTAATCAGTTTGGTAATTCAAATAAATAGATTTATTACTATTGACACTGATTTTATGACAAGGCGATAGTAAAAAAACAAATGCGTCCCTTCTTTTGTTGTTGCTGACAACTGTACAAAAACAAACTCTCAAAATCCCTTATATTTTCCAAGCGGCTTATAAATATTAAAAATAAAAATAAAAGCAAGCTATTATGCATTATTTCGGTTAATAAGTATTTATACAGAAAATATATTCGTGCTTATCCTTAAATCTAAGAGTTGATGAGAAATTTTTATGTTTTATATCTGCAATGTACCTCTCATTATACGTCAAAATAAATTTTGAGATCTTCCTAAAACAACTCTTATTTTAGCAGCGCTTTTATTTTTAGTAATTTGCCTCGCAATTAAAGCTAAGAACAAGAATTTTCAATATTTCCTTACCCTTATGTTTACAAATATCATCTAGGTTACTTCAGTTTTTATTATTCTTTTATTCCAATTTCGAATATATCCCTTACACCAAATAATTTTGATACTTCAGATATAATAATTTCACTCATTTGTATAGTTTCAGAAAGGTAATTAAAAAAACGTTAACTATCCAGTGAACCTTTTTTTACTGAACTACGTATTGTTTATTGGCATGGATTTTAGAAATTGATAAAGTTAATTTTAATCGGTTCAAAAGGAGATGTTCTTTACAATAACAGTAAATTCACTATTTGTAAAAATTTTAAGTCTAGTAAAAATTATTATCATTTTACTATTATTGATACTTGTGAAATAAAGAGAAAAACTAAAGCTGTGTGTAAATATTATCGCTAAGTAAGATCAGTAATAATAAAAATAAATAAAATGCATGTTATGATTTCATTATAAAAATAAAACAAATAGTAAATAATAATATTCTAGTAAATGTAAAAAATTTCACCATCACTATAAGTTTAGATATTTAAATTTATGAACTTTGAAATCGTTGATGCTTGGCTTTTTTTTACATTTTTATGCATATTTACAACTATTTTTATAATTCTAAAAGCAAAAATTGCAAGTGCGCTTATAAAATCACTCAAAATTTGTCTAAACAAAAAAACAGGTAACCGGCTTAATATTAAATAAATCGAAAAATCTTGAATATTTATCGGATTTCTTTTATTTTACAGACGGTCATTAGATTTTAAAAATAAGAGGCTTATCTGCGATTTATCACTTAAGGATGAAAGAATGCTTTTTTTAAAATTAATCCTAGCCAGGACATCAACACATAAAAATATTGTAAAAATGACTGGTTTAAATGCTTAGAAGAAATCCATCTATAATGCTATTATATGATCTAGGGATTTCTTATAAGCACCAGAGCAGCTTAAAACATTTTTTCAGATGCAAAAT
>JAPMOQ010063219.1:1427380-1465882 GCA_026543055.1 Argiope trifasciata
TCTTCAACAGTTTTGGAGCATATTGTTGCATAACAGTATTTTTATAGAGTATGAAATTTCAGAGTTTCCAATTTTATTTCTTTGCAATAATAGTCTATAACTTTAATTCTCTAATCTTAAAAAATATTTAAATGTATATTTCACAATAATATTTTCCTACGTTTATCGCTACTGTACAATTAAGAACAAATTTGGAAATGAAAATGATGATAAGCTAATGTAGATTAAAATACTATCTTACTACAATGATTCAGATTAGAAGATGGAATCTTCTTTCAATCTTTTTTAAATTTATGATAAAAAATACGCACCATAGTCATCCAATAGCATATTAAAGGCAATGAAAGTCGTTCTTGAAAAGCTCTCATGCGAATATAATGCAAAACATTAATCTGATGATGATGTGGTGTCCGTGTTTCCACGAAAAGGGGGTGAAGTAGCTTCTGAGGGTAAGGACTGCCCGATCACCCAACAGGTAGCAGTCTGACTTCTAGCTCAAATGAAGGAGACACAGACATTCGCTTGCCCAACCTCTTTTAGGAGAGGGCACAGTCAAACATCTCACCGACAGAACACTAATCAACCACGCCTGAACCGGGACTCGAACCCGGAGCTCTCAGATCACAGGGAGGATACGCTACCCCTATGCCATGACGCCGGCAAGCATTAGTTTAACTAAATTAAACTAAATTGATTCTAGAGTTGAAATTTTTAAAATTTTACAGGTAATTTATCGAAAATTTTATTGAATTAGTACTTTTTAATAGTGAATGCTCTTCAGATATATGAACGCAATGAAACTACATCAGAAAAATATTTAGATGAGACTAATTTTTACAATGGATGAATTACCTCTCACCAACCCGAGTGTTTCTCACATGAACCCTAACATACTTCTCCCTTCTAAGAAAAAATTAAGGACCTTTCATTGAAGGCAGGAAACATAATTTTTGAAATAAATTCACAAATCAAGTTAGATTTATTTACTTTCTTAAATATGCGCATGCTTTTATTTATCAGCTAAAAAGTTTTCTAAGACCGAACCAATCGTTATTAGTTCAATATCAAGAATTCTCTTTTTTTTAGATTATTAAATTAGCTGAAATATATTCACTGAGTTTCTTTTCTTTAAAAAATTACAATCGAATATTAATACTCCTCGACATAACAAGAAAATCGGAGAATTAACTGGAAAATTATTGATCAAATATGGATTTTGTAACAAAACAAATTTCTAGTAGTGAACAAAAGACATGAGACCGTTGTAGACTGGTAGGTAGAGCATCCGTCTGGCAACCGAAAGGTCGCAAGTTCTAACCTCGTCTCGACCAAAGACCGCCATGTTGGCTAACGGCTGTTGGGGCACTTTAAATATGTCGTGGCTGCAAAGTCCTCCAAGTTCTTTTAACAAATTATACCTTTGGGGGTACTGAATCAGGGATGAGTCGGTTTCTAATTTGGACCTAAATTCTGACTTGTGGATAGGTTAATGAGTGTATAAATGAGTTCGACCTCCTTCTAAAAAGGGTCGTGTTTTGTACGTTCGAGCAGAAAGTCGTAATTTCACTTTAACGGTGCTAGTTAACAACGAAAAGCTCACACTTCTGCCTTAATTCGAAAGATCGCTCATTCGGATTTGGTATGTCCAAGTGGCATTAGAACCGCCTAACACAAAAGATATTTTATTAAAGCAACTTAATGTCCAATTCTGTTTGTTACATTTTATATTCTAAAAGAATTTATTCGTGCATTCTAGTGAATTTTTGAAGAATTAATCGAATACATTCACGCTATCTACCTATTATCTAACTATACAGAGAACTGTATTTAACTGTGCTTTATGTAGAAAACGGAAAAAGTGATAAAGGTAAAACGAACAATTCAGAAATGAAACCTTCATCAGTAAATTTGATATTCTATTTCTCAGTATGTGAACCAGGCATTGTGACATAAACATAAAGAGATATAGTTTCAATAGAAAAAAAGCTCCTCCTTTCAATTTCTCTTAAAAAAATTAACTGTAACACATCGTTATGTTGAATATTATATATGTCCATTAATATTCTATCTTAATGTAATTACATTTTCTAAACACTGGTATTTATGAAAATCTTGAAGTTACACACACACATATATATATATAATAATTGCTGAAACATTAATTCAAGGCTGGCCACTCTTTAAAGAGACTCAATGGAGAGAATTTTGTGAGACTTTCAAACTTGACATTTTATTACATAATAATGGTTTATAGCTTTCTAGATCTGAGCAAAAAATTATCTTTGAGATAATTTTTATATGTCTCAACCTAGCAATTCAAAGGTATTACGAATTAAATAGATAATATTTAGCAGTTTTGCAAAAAAAAAGATTAATGTCAATAATTTTTTTATTTGATCTTAAACATAATCAGTTTTTGATACTGTATTTCGTAATAACTCCCGAGTCATTATAATTAGATTTTTTTAACTTGAAAGGCAACGTTCATAAAAATATGATACACATTTTTAACTGCAGTATTTATTCCTTTGAGCGTTAAAATTCACTACCTTTTTTTTTAACATGAATGCCAGTTTCCCCGTGATAGTTCCGCAACTGTTGCTTGAAACAAGGAATGAAATAAATGAGGTTTTTTTAAATAAAAATTGTATCCAGCGTTATCAATTTACTTATTGTTTTCTCTTTCTTCGTTTTTTTTTTTTTTCATTTCTTAAAAACTTAATTAATCTTCTAAACATGGAGAAATATATTCGACTATTGCATGATTCATCTATAAATGAACACAATAGCTGAAAATGCACTAAATCGAAAAGAGAAGGGGAAAAAAGTATAAACAAAATCTAAAAATAATCGGGTTGTAAAATTTTTGCGTAGCATTTCTTGCGCAATATTTATTTGATTTATTTACTTATTTTGGTTCAACACTCAAACGAAAGAAAATGTTATCTTTATTTGCCGGAAGTACGGCAGTATATATGTAGATCATGAGCTCGTTTTCAATTTTCAAAGAAAAAAAAATTGTAGTTTCTATAGAAGTTATTTTTAACTTTCCAATTAAAATTTTTACTTAAACAATTGGCGCTTATATTTAATAAAGAATAATCACAATGTATCAACTGTCCTTTCTGCAATGAAAAAATTTTTAAAAAAATTAAAATTAACACAGTAAAGAGTTACTATTCTGAAAATAAACATTTTTCTTTACAGACCTATATATCTCCATTACTCCAGACTTTTTCGTGAAATCTCAGAAAGAATTTCACGAAAAAGTTTTCTTAGTAAAGCTTTCTTTTAAATAGAAATTAGGATTCATCGTCGACTTAACTGACGGTGATTTTTTTGTTAATTTTTTCTTGCAAAAGATGGAAAATTGAAATTAGCTGCAATTTCAAACTACCACATGAGAATACTTTTATTTTGCAATATTAACGTTGATTACTGAAAGTGGTATTTTAAAATCGTAATAGTTCATATTAAAGCTTTAAAAATTTGAATTGCCCAAAAGTTAATTAACCATAATAATTTTGGAGAGTAATATCGATAAAAATAATCTGTAATCATTGCAAGTTCAATCAATCAAAGTGGACTTTAAGTGCCATTATTTTTATTTCCATGTAATTTTTTTGTTGTTATTTATGGCACTTTACAAGACCGCTGACCAATTGTCAGCTATTTAAGCCGTGTGTATAGCAGCTTAGAGGGCAAAAGCCCCTAAGAACTCGAGAGTATAATTCTGACCTCTAGCTCATATGAAGACGACACACACATTCGGGTACACAACCTCTTTTTACAGGGGTACTAATTCACATACCTCACAGATAGAACAAATAACAACTATACCTAATACAAGACTCGGAACTCGGGAGATCCAGTTCACATGGAAGATGAACTATCTCTTGGCTAGGTCCCCAGCATGCAATGTTTTTAGAAAAATGTAGCACATTTTTCAGAAATTATTACGCTACATCTGATGTAATAATTTCTTTACTATGCATTCTCCACTGAAAGGTTTGGTAATCTATTTATTTAGTTTCATAGTTTCATCTCAAATTTCAAAAATAATAAAGATTTTGGATTTTAACATTTTCTCTTCGATTTCTGAAAGACAAAAATTTTAAATCTCATATTAAAACAGTAATTTCTAAAATAACCCATATAAAAGTAGAGTTTATTTATCCAATCAGAAAAAAATTTGATCGAGACGTATAGCCCATTATAGCAGAAACGATTAATGTTAAGAATAGAATCAATACCAACAAATTCAGCTGATAGAAAAATTACTTTATCCACTGTTATGTGGGTGTGTATGTGTTATCGAAATACGAGAAAATGGTCTGGAAAGTATTATATAAATTTGGTAGGTTTAATTATATCAACGTCCCGGTTTGAGGCAACACTAGGGCAATTTTGGGGTTGAACTCGTTGTTTTGAATGGCGGTCAGATGATGAGGATGACACCTAAGATAGCGCATCCATCTCCACCTTTCTCCAAACTTTCACAACACATCAGCGGGAGGAAGTTTGGAGCAGACGGATTTAATGGGCAACAGACCGGATTACATGATGAACGTCTGCGGCGGAATCGGGCCTCGAACCTGAAACCCTCCGGCTCAGAAGAAGAGACCTCCCGAACGGGTCACCGCAGACCCGATAAAACTAATGATTAAAATGAAAAAAAAAAGAAAATATGATTAAATTTTATGTAAAGTTGCATGTTATCTCTAAAAATGGTCAAGCCAGAAGAATAACATGAAATGTTTTTCGATAATTAATTCTAAAAATTCCAAAATCCATCTAAATAGTATTATGATTTAAAATTGCTATAGAAAGTTCAGTCATAAATATGTAACTTATTATTATCATATATATCTTATTTTGTTATATTTCTAAAAGCCATCTGAATGATTTTGGAATTAAATATAAAGTATCAACATTAATAAATTTCATTAAAACTGTTATGGTCATATATTTTTCAGTCTCTTGCCTATGCTATATTTAATTTCTTTGAATAAAATTCTACAATTTTTGAATGCCTTGTGTAATTTTATTTAATATAGGATTCGTAAATCTCGAATAAATGGAAATCCGGAAATAGTAAATTTTTTTATTCTAATTTTCAACGCCGCGCATGGAAAACACCACGTAATAAAGACAAATTTATTTCCAAAGGATGGAGAAAATGTATACAGCTCAGACATAAAATTCTCTTATTTTCGGTGAAATGGGCCTCAACATTTTCATTTCACAGTTCTTTCTTTAAATCAGTCACAGTTGGCCGACTTTTAGTGAAAGAAAATTTATCGTTTTCATTTTTTTCTCGGTTCATCTATTTTATTTTTACTAAAAGTTAAAGTTTTCTTTCGTAGAAGACGCAAATCAAATTATAACTGTCTCCATAATAACAATTTTTTATTTGATTACAATATATATATATATATATATATATATATATATATATATATATATATAAACAGTTTATATTTATTAATCTACAGATTAAATCCAGGATCGAGAAAATTTTACTGTTTGATGAAATTATGATTGTTTGGAACATATTTTGAAAATTACTCTTTCATAAAACAAATCATTATACCCAAAAGACTGTCAATGAACGTCAGCATGCACTGCAATGTTTGCTGTAGAACAATAAAGAAGGCGCATATTTCAAATAAGTCCTTTCACATGTGGTGGATTGTTAAGTGATGTCTCGCCAATGTGGAGATTGAATTCTGCCAAGGATCGAACTCGGGACTTTATTTGCAGTCGCATAATCCTCTAGACAAAAGTAATCATTAATATTTAGTGGATGTTTCTGATTTATTAAGATACCACCACACACATCTAGACAATGTAAAAACTAGTGATATTTTGAAATCAAGGATATGAAAGTAAAGTTAAAGGAACGTTATGAAAGCATGTTGGTCTCATACGTGTCAACAAATATAATATATCCTCTCTACACTATATCAATGTGTCTAGTATATTACCAATCTCAATCAGCAATGAAATCGTCAAAAAAGTTCTACATACTTAGCATCAATTAGATCTTCTCATTCTAAAGCATATTCTGATTCTTCTATTTTGTAATTTCGCAATCTTTAATAAAATAAAGGGAGTTTTGAAAGGAAAATATAACCAAAGATGCAGATGATAAGAGTTCATTTTTATAGGGGGTCTCTAAAAAGTTTAAGCAACAAGCTGTTGTTTTCTTGTTATTTTATGGGATAATGATATCATGCTCATAATAAAAATTTTAAGGTCAGTGTGTGTGTGTGTGTGTGTGTGTGTGTGTGTGTGTGTGTGTGTGTGTAGGGATTTCTCCTACAGTTGTTGATTTAGGAAAAGGAAATGTAGGTATGTTGAAAAGAGAGTAAAAAAGATTCTGGATTTCTGTCCCTTCTCTCAGTATCTGAACGAATTCGTCAGTTTACTAGAGTGTTAAAAGAAAAAGTGGAATTGGCATAGGAAATAAGATACCATTTTAGAATGAAATTAGTATGGATTAAATTAAGATAAAAATTAAGAAATTAACAACAGTTTAAATTAGATTTTAAAAATATCATTATGTACACACAAATTGTTTTAAACCGAAAATGCTTTAAAATTTTTTAGTTCTAACCCCTTATGCGATAGACAATATCATTGAGAACTGATTTCCATAAAAAAAAAAGCAACCTACGCTTTAAAGTTAAAAAAATAAATTACAAAATGAACCATTTAATGATAATAATAAAAGAAAAAGATCACATTCAAGCATTTGCTTTTTTTTTTTTTTCTTTCAGAAAAATGAGAAAAAACATTGAAAAATTGGTCTGGCAAGATCATTGAAATCGAAAGACATTTCTCTTGTGATCCACGACCATAGATTAAAAAACATTTATTTAATGTTAAAAAGCTTTTATCCATGAAGAATAAATAACAAAATGAAAAATAATAATATATAAATTATTTATGAAAATATATTTAAAGGCATTTTTAATATTTTTTTTCCTTCTAAGTTCTGGGAAATCTGAAAGAATAAAACAATTCGACAACCCAAAGATATTTTTATATAATCCCTGTTGGATCATGGCTACAAAATAATCTACATATTTAAAAAAAAGTAAAGTTTGGGACCCATCTATGCATGTAACTTGAAAATTTAGAATTTTAAGCTGCATTTATATTTATTGATAAAAAAAGAACGATAAATAGAAATAAATAAACAAGGCAATTAAAATCGAAATCGGTTTCTTTGTGCAAAAAAGGTTCTCACTTCATTCAACAGATTGTTTTTAGGTATATATATATAAAAACATATCAAATGTTAAAGGTGAAATATATAAAGAGCAGAAGAGTTTTTTTTTTAGAAGTCACAGCAATAATATTTTTTCAAAAATTATTACAGCAATAAACATTATGTTATGTCTATTGTCATTACTCAATAGAAATCACTAGAAATATCGTTAAATTTGAGGATTATAAAAGTAATAATTTTACAAACAATGAAAGTTTTGCTCGATCATATAGTATGATAAATAAAAAAATTTCCATTGCGACATCTCCTTTTGTACATTTGTAATTTGATCAACTTAAAGTTTTTCAAATTTTTCAGGTGATTTCAATTTTATCAACACCAAATAATATCTAAAATTCAAAAGTTGATGCTAAGAACTAAGTAATGTAAAAATTTGAAAGAGCAATTTTGAGTCCAAAGCTCATTTATAATAGTAGAAATTGGTAGTTTAGAATTCAAATTTTATAAGATGCTATCGTGTAGATGAATTGATGCTCATTATTTTTTTAAAACAATGTAAATAATAAGAATAATTGAAAAGAGATTCGGAACTCTATCAAAAACATTGCAGAATAATTCTTCTGTTTTATATTATTGTTCAATTTTTTTCTCTTATTTGTGGCAAAGGTAACCATAGTACGAAAAAAATGTTTCATAATATTGCAACATACGTCAGAATAAATACATTATAAAAAAACAAAAAGTGTTGCTATGAAATACTCTTCAAAATATGTTTTTAAATTCTGTTAAAACTAAAGAAAAAATTCATGGAAATAAAAGGACACCAATGAAAGGTTAATTTTTCTTTTTAAATAGATATAAAAAACATCTTTTTCAGCTATAAAATACTTCAAAATTCTGAGGAGAAACAAAATTGCGATTAATTTTTAGAAAAGCAAACTAAAAATTTTTTAACTCTTTTTTGGAGAGAACAAACCATCAAATAAATAAAGATAAGTAAAACTTAATAATTTTGGTCGAACCATCTGTGCTGCTGAATATTTAGAACTAGATTTTTCATCGCTCAATTTACAATTAATATGCTGACGGTAAATATTACCAAGCAAATAATTTGGATAATATTACACCAGAGTAGCAGAAGTATACTTCTGTTGTCGTCATCAGCAAAATTTAATGGGGTGAACCCCATTGAAATCAATATAGGCAAAGCATATTAGAATTCCAAGAGGTTCACAGAAAGTTGCTGATACAGAATGTACGATTTCAAATTGCATTTCACGTAAAAGTAGATTATTGGAATTCGATATAGCTAAATTTCAGCTCAAAAATCAGGTTTAATAATCCTGAACTGGTTTAAGGTATCCGACTACGTTAAAAATGCTGGTTACCGTCTACGTTGGTGAAATATTATTTCTTGTAGTCAAGACTTCTCTCTTTTCAAAGAAGTTTATCTTTTCTAGGAAATGTAAGGTACAACCAGTCTTACTGAAGAATTTTAAACAAATCATACTTAAATACTAACATACTTAAATACTAAATCATACTTGTCTTAAAATTCAATTTTCTCAAAACTTCAATTTTCATAAAAATTCTCCACCGCTAATAGGCATTCACATAAACATTTCATTGTGTGTTTTGAATGAAATGAGCAAAAGGTTTTAGTGTTGAAATGAGCAAAAGGTTTTAGGGTTAGTGGAATACTTTTTCATTTATAGCTGTTTTTATAAAAATGAAGCTGTGAATTTATGAAAAAAAGGCATATATATGTATATTTTTCCCCATAACTTCTTTGCATCTCGAAATGTTTCCTTGAGTTTGGTTCATTTCATTCATCAGTATATTCTATAACTTGTATGCAAAGAAAAATAGAATTGCAGCATTACCATTTTGTGTAGAGTGTTAACCGTTTCGGTTTAATTTCATTAAAAATTGCAACAAATTTTCCTATTTCTCAAAATGTATTATATTTTCAAATAATTGTTTTTGCATTTATAGTGTTTATAATTCACAATCTTATACTATAATAGGAGGAATGGTTGCCAAGTCGAAAATCACCCCAGAATTAATAAACTCCGGTAAACTTGGGGGTCTGGGGTTTTTGGCCACGAGGAATCGATTGGCGCCGGTTTTGAAGCGCTACGGTTGAGCAGTTCGGAGTTACAGATAGGATATTTTCAAACTTTATTAGTTCGCCATAATGGCTAATAGGTTTCAAGCGGTAACGTGCTGCCATCTATAGCCAATATGGCGAACTAATAAAGTTTCCAGAAGATGATCCGGAACTCAAGGAACTGATCTCGAAATAGATGATCCATAACCCGTGTGGTGATATGAACCCAAGCGCTCCGTGCATGGTCAGCAAACATGGAAGAGACCAGTGCAGATGGGGATTTCCAATGGAACATCAAGACATGACATCGTTGGTGGACGATGAAAAGCCGAGGTTTAACCGGTTATCTTTTCACCAATGGTTTCACAAATTTTCTTATGGCATGTATTGTTTTGATAAATAACAATTGAAAATTTAAGTCTTCGAGTTAGCTTCGATACCTGTTTTCTCCGAGCGGAGCTCGGTCACCCGCTGGTACATCTAAAAACCATAAATAGTTTTTTTTAAAAAAACCAATTTTTTCAAAAATTTTACTTTAAACGTAGTCGGATACCTTAAACTGATCAAACTGAAAATTCTAGAGGCAAAAATTATAGTAATTAATCTTCTGTAGCATTGAAAATATCATCTTTCAATACTTCTAATGGAATTAATAAAATATTTTATTCCATTAACTGTCTTATTGTAAATTAGGCTTGTAATAAGCTTCAAAATATAGGAAAAAAACTTTTTGTTGTCATTCATCTTCCAGTATATATAAATATTTGCAAGAAAACAGGAAAATCAGCAATGATGAGTTAAAATAAATGCTAACAAAATTTACCTTCAGAATCATTCTGAAATTCAGCTGATGAAATATAACTTCAAAACATAATTCCTTTTGAATTAAACATTTTATATTTTATTTTTCTAGATAATAATCAGCTTAACACTAATAAGTTTCACTACTTTTCAGATAATGTAATAAACGCAAGAAGTCTTACTAATTCATTTTCAATCCGCAATTAAATTTATTTTTTCATACACGTGTTATACATTAAAAAATAATAATAATAGAAAAAAAGTTTGATCAAATAATTTTGAATTTTTAATACCTTAAGGCAAATAAATAAATAAGATAAAACGGAAGTAATAATAAAGGAATTTGGAATATCTTTGAAGTTAAAACGCTTGATAATCATTTTTTACATTTATTCTCGGTTATAACAAAGATAATGAATACGCAAAAAAAATGCATTAATATCATCGCAATCAACGTGCGTATATATAAATGCAGTAATTAAAATAGTTAAAAGCATTATTTAAAAATACACTTAAATATATTTTAGAAATGTATTCAAACTATAAAAAAAATAATAATAATAATTTTTCGTGTAAATGGTTTTTGTGCAATAATATACCAAATGTTAACGAGAAATAAGTTAAAATTCTGATTAATTTTTAATTAAAATTTTGAAAACCCCATTTTTTGAAGTATTGAAGAACTTTGAAAAATGGGAAAACCCGATTTTTCAAAGTATCGATTTCATAATTTTTGCTCTTATGGTTTCCCTTCAGAATATTTTTCAGCAAAAATGACACATTTCAATCACCACAAAAAGGATGCCGAAATAGTAATGTTTCATCATTGAATTTATTGACAGTATACCAGCATATAGACATTAACATGTTAAAAAGTGGAACTATGCCTGGTCATGCGATCGATGTAACGAATAAGACTATGACATTTAGCATTTACTTCTTACAGGACAATTATAGATCTGAATGAAATTTTAGCTGAATTATTTACTGAAAAAAGATACTTTTATAAAAAATATCTTTTATAATAAGCATATTCAGTGGATGATGTATTCTGGAATGTACTCTGTTTTAAAGAGACATTTTTATGCGGAAATACACCAAATATTCGATAAGATAATTGTTTGTGTGTGATTGCCTTCGCTCGGGCGCTTGTGTGTATGTTTAAAACATGCCAAATTAAGATATTCAGTGGATGATATATTCTGGAATTCTTTCCAGAATACATCATCGTTAAATGGCTTTTTAATGCGAAAATATACCGAGAAAATCGATGGGAAATCATTTCCTATTCTTTATGTAAAAAAGATCCAGCAAAACGTGTAATTTCCAGAATATGCCATTCATTGGGTGATACATTCTGGAAACAATTCCGGTTAAATTCATCCTTTTATCTGAGGATGCACTAAATAGTCGATGGACGAGCATTTCCAATTTTTTATTTAAGAAATAAACGATCATTCAGAGATGTAAACATGTGTTTCCATGGATTACGTATTTTGAAAAGAACTTTATTACATTTATACTAGCTAGAAAGGTGATCCCAAACATTTTTGATAACATCACTAAATGAGATAATTCCAAAACGTTCTACGTAAATCTTTACATGTACTTTTTTTGAAATATAAAATCATTTTTCAATAAATTAGAAAAAATAAATAAATAAACATCTCAAATCAATTAAAATTTATCGAAAAAATTTTAATACATGTCTTTATTAGTGCGATGGTTGACCTTGATACTTACTCCATTAGTTCTCTCAAATATTGGCATTTAACTAAATGTAATTAAACTTATTTTCTTTCCCACAATAATTTTCATTCGATTCTTTGCATGCTTTAAGTACTCAAATGAATAATGCAAACAAGCAGCAGCAAATGGAATTCCTTTAAGTGTAGTATTTGGCTCCGAATTTTCATCATGTATTGATAACTAGCCTCCTTTGACAAACAGCTGATTCATGAATCTTACTGCTGTTTAAAATTATCAGTTTATGTGACTTGTCACTGTCAATTAAATACTTTATCAAATTACTTTTAAGGTTCAAATTTTGATAATCATATAATTCACGCATGCAGTTATAAAGGCCTCAAGCCAGTAATGTACTATATATCTCTCTAATTATCCGTCCGCTTTCTCAAAATTTTTACTTTAAATTAAAATAGAAATGAATAAACTGCAAATTGATATAAAACTTTTTTTTACCGAAACCAAGCATTTTTTCAATATAAGTAAAAGAGAATCATCATGTGTACTACTGAACAATTACAATAATTTATGTAATATTTCAAGAATTATTCAACAAAAATTACTTAGATTCATCATATTCATCAATCAGTTTTTAGTTTTTCTTTCAAAATTATTTAAATAATACGAATAATAATATTTTATTTTATTTTAGTCAATAGATATAATTTTAAAAAAATTATTAATCTAAATTTTATACATCTTTTAGTTATAAGGAGTTATATTCTATGAAATAATCTTGATACTTCAACTTTCAAATAAATAATTGAAGGTTCCTATCTTCTGATTTCAAATTTGAATGACTTATGAAATTTTCAATAGAAGTGTTTGGAACATTTAACATTTGCATTCTTCGGCCCGTCAGTCTGGAGAAATCCTGGAAGTTTATTGGGGTATCATCTTTGGAATGGTCGATGAATTGGTTTAAAATTACCCGTTTTTATTGAATAGTGATTTTCAAATTTTCTTAAATCAGTCAGTTTGAGAAACTGAGTTGATTGAAGTTTATCGCTTTTTATTTAAAAGTTAAACATTCTTTATTTTTTAAAGCATCTATAGACTCTTGTTACATACTATGTAATTATTTGCAAAATTTAGACACTACTTATGAATACAATTCTGTTATTAAAATTTTACAAATTAACCATTGGACCAAGAATTGAAAAAATATTTATATTTAACCATGTTTGTGTTAAATAAAGCTATGTAATTAATAATACTGTAAAAGTCACAAAAAAATTTCTTTACATTTTCTTTTTAGAAAAAGCTTATTTCATGTTTATTTCATTTTATGCAGACTCGTGCTGAAAATTACATTTTTATATGTTTAATTTGCAATAATTATTTATTTTTTAATTCGAGTTTTTGTCAATCTGATGGCAACATATTGATAAAAGATAATTTTTTCCTTTTTACTCATAACTTGCTCATGCATATTAACTTTTATTGTTTGGTCCGAAATATATTGTTTAAAAATATATTTAAAATATTCCTTCAAAAATAGAAGCTTCAATTATATGTTAAAATACTGACACCATTAGAAAGCTAATTTTTTTATCTTTGATTCGATGGAAAAATAGTCTTTGTGCAATAATATTTTCTGAAGTTATCTCGAAGAAACGTTGAAAGAAATTTCGCTTAATTTTTAATTAATTCAATTTATAATTAAAAATTCGAAAAAAGGTCTCATAGATGCACATTCATACATGTACGAAATGTGGTAGTTGTAAGTCCAACAGTTTGTCTGTACAGCGCCAACACACCCATACACATTGAGCTTTATTATAAGTATAAGCTATAATTCAATTAATTCTGATTTGATAAATTTTGTTCGGAATAAATTGTCTCAATACAACTGAATTAATTTTTTTCTTCTGCCTCAATAATTAGAGATGGAATAATAAACGGATAACTAGATCTTGTATCCTTTGAAATTTATCAATATTATCAACCTGGAAGCATTTTTCAAACTGATTTATAATTTGTGATAAGTGTTATTCAAATATTGATTTCATTTCTTACGAAAAATCAACTTTGACGGAGAGTAAAAATTGTAATAAAACTATGGAAATATAATATCTAGTACAGATGGTGAAAAAGGCCAGTTTGTTAGGACACAAGAGCCGTGCACTTTGAGAATCGGGAATTTACTGCTTGAAAAAAGTACCATATGTGTGTGTTAAAATTAAATAACCGAAATAGCAATGATCTTACTTTTTTTGTGGGATATGTATATTTTATATTAGCAATTAACTTTCTTTGGCTTTTCGCTTAGAACAGATGTCACATAAATAAAAAGAAATATTTAGATAGCGCTAATTATTGATGGTACATCTTCTCAATCTTATGACTCTACCATGTGTAATTGCTATACTTAACCGCTTAACTTTTTTACCCGTATGCGTGGCATACATTGATTTCTAGAATTTTGATAGTGATAAGCAAAAAATGAACCATTTACAATTATCATTATTCAATATTAATATTACTTCGAACATATAGATGTCAAATATTCGGCGTATTTCCATTTGAATCGAAATTTTTTTTAAAAAAAAACTCCTCAAATAATAGGTGTTATCTTACTAGATAATAAAGAACATAAAACAGTTAAGTGGTTAATCTAAAACTAGGGAGCTAATGACAAACAGTGTCCCCCTTAAAAAGGAATATATATATATTTTTTCATTTTATCGATTATTCTAAAACATAGTGTATACTGAAAAAATAGTATTGAATAGTTTTATATTATCAACTTTCCATTTAATTTTTAAAGGACATCGTTACATTAAGTATTCTTTAATTTAAAGATGGATATTTCTCAATTTAATCATTAGATAAATTTAATTTCTCGCTTAGAACTCGTGAATCTTGATATTGCAATTTTTCAAAAATTATTGATTTTTCCACTTGATCTGATAATATACTAGCATAATATATAGAATAATATGCCGCTTACTCTGTTCTTAATTGAACATAATTACATCATCTACATTCCATGACGATCTATTTAACAATATTCGATGGTCTGTAGCAAAGAATATAGAATCTTATTAGTAATTCTTATTCCAGAAGCAATTTTTATGTTGTCATCGTAGTACATAAAGAAGTATGGATTAATTCTGAAAATATTAAAAGATCGTTTTTGTTTTAAGGTATTTTCCCTTTGTTAAAGGAAAATCAGTTACTTTTCTAAGGGAAATTCGTTGAACAAAAGAACGAAAGTCGTAATTGAACTCAAGGGCCGTAATTTGCGACTATTCTTAATACAATTCCAGTTATTAGAAAGTGTCTTAGTATACTTTTTTAATATTTAAAACAAAGTCAAGCATGAAAAATTTTTAAATGAACCCAAAGTTATCCATTTAAAAATACCTACAGAATTATTCGTTAACTATTATACAAATAGCATTATCTGTTATTAGCAATTCAATAAATACATTCACACTGTGTTAGAAACATAGAAATTTTTTAACCGTTCGCAGTGAAAATTTCTTAGGTAGAATTCCTGCTGTAAGAATTCAGTAGGAGCTTTTTGACTAAATTACATGAAACTTAGTTTAACGCAATTTTCAAAATGAAACATTCAAAAATTTTCATCATACCTAAAACTGTATGAATTTCCTTGTTAAATTGAAAGACGTATTTAATGAGAAGAATTGGAAAATATTCGTTCTATAAGAGTTGATAGATATTTTATTTTTGTAGATAAAACTATTTTACTAGCACACTTTTCGCTCTCTAACTTGATACAACTGATTCTTCTATAATATATAAGTCATTCTAGAAATTATAATATCGTGAGCAAAACTGTCACAGATAGGATATAAATTTGCCAATTTTTATTCCAGTATTATATATTTTGTGGCACTAATTTCAAAGTCATATTTTTTAAATGTATTAACAAACATTTTCTGACTACTAAAATAGAACGGATATAAAAAAAATCAACAGCAAATCAAAAATATTCCCGAAACAATTTAATAAATATATCCAAGAATAAATTTTAAATATATGCGAATTTTTAAACATAATGTCATTTTTAACGCTATTTTTGCATTCACTTTGCGTTTTATTCCATGAAAGCTATTGTGTTATTATCAGATAATGATGTTCACATAATTAAAATTTTTAATTGCTCGGCTTTTTCAACAGTAATTTATATCAGGCATCTTTATGTGCTATTATATGAACTGTTAAAACCTTGGTCTATTATTTGATAAAATTAATTGACTTGGTCTCTGTTATTCTCTTACTTATTGGTATTTTAGCAAGATGCTTTGGAAAAAATCTGGATTCTGCAAGCCCGCCAAGAGTTAAAAAATATTGGGAATAATTTATTTAGCCTGATTTTAAGATGTCTTGGCATGAAATAAATGGATTGTCTGAACCAAATTTTGTCAGAATAATCTAACTTATTTAAACCCAATAATTTGTAATTCTTCTGATATTTAAACTACAAATAATACAAAAAAATAGTTTTAAATTTTATGAATTCTATAATAATTTTAGATTGATAGAAAGAAATTCAGGAAAAAATAGCAGTTGCTCTCTTTATTTAAAACTAATTTAATAATTATTTGGAAATTTTTAGATCATCTGATGTCCAGACAGCTTAAAAGGAGCCAAAAGTCACATTTACACTTTTATGTCTAGGTAAAAATAAATTTAAAAAATCAATCTTCTCTAAACGAAATATCATATTTTAAAGAAAAGAAAATAATGAAAATCAAATGATAAACAAGCAGATGACTTATAAAATTGTTTCTTGATCTGATATTTATCACAAATAACAAGGTTGAAATTATTTAAACTCACGTTAACAATATGGAGAAAGAAAGGAAAATATTTTTGTCATATATATGTATTGTCTAATAATGTTTGTCATTAATCACAATTTATAAAATTATCCCAGTAAACTGTGGAAAAGAACAGTTTTAAAGTACTAAATTTTCATTACCGAATTCGTATAATCTTAAAAAAATATTATTATTCTTTGCATATTGGCAATTTTGCATATAGGCAAGAAATTATAATATATTTGCATATTTGCATATAGGCAAGAAATTATAAAACTCCATAATGCATTTAATTCAAAAATTATTTTAAATTTTAGAAAACATGGAAAAAATTGAGAAACCTGACTGGCATCCAGACAATTATTCGAATTATTGTAATAGAATGTAATAAGATTCGATATATTTTTACTCTCTGACAGTGAATTGAATAAATAACAGTAATAATTTTTCGAATTTTTTTAGCATAAAAGTAAGAATTAGTTTACAAGGAATGGGACAAAATTACAATTTTAGAACTTACATGCATTGCATTTTCATATTTCCTTCAAATGAGCAGAAAAATATTTATATAATTTATCAATTAAAAATTTCCAATGAGAAAAAGTAATTTGAAGTTAGAATTGAAATGTTTGGAATAAAATAATTATTTTAATCAGTTTTAATGTTGCCAGCTCTTTGCAATAAATCGTCTAACAATTTAAAATATATATATCAATCAAAAAAGAATTTTTTACAAGAAATGAACATAACATATTCTAACTTTCAGAAAGTTAATTTATAGCAAATTTAAAAAAAAATTAATATGAATGAAAAATTTTTAAGTTTTTCCTTCGAGGATTTAAAATACAACGCAATCAATAATTTATTTTTTTTAATAAAGCAGTGAATTGAAGATAAATACCTTCAAAAATATTGTTGTTACATTTCTAATATAGTTTGCTACTATTTTTTACCTTCTGGTGCTAAGCTAAATGCATTAAAAACGCTTATGTTAAGTTACTATATTTTAGCCGGTAAATTTAAATAGGCGGAATTTTAAAATAAATATTAGGAGCAAAATAAATGATGAAATAATAAATTTTCACTTACAATTACTTTATAGTTTGAAAAACCGTAGGAAAGACAATGGATAAAATATTGACATAAAGAATCATTTACGACAATAAATAGTAAAATTATGACATTTGAGAAAGCTCTCACAAAATTAAAATTTTTAATAAACACTAAATTAAAAACAAAAAAGAAAAATAAATAAATAAATACTTACAACAAATATATTTCAAAATAGGATCATTGCTTTGAGTGTATCCCAAAAAGCATGGGACTACCAATAACCATGTTATAACCTGAGTAAAGCAAGCTTTTCCCCGAAGAAGAAACATATTTTTATATCGAAGATTCAAGCCACGCTCGAAAACGAATCAACCGTTACAGCATTTGAAAAGCATCAATTCCCAGCACGTGTTTTCTTAATTGTTACGATTCGAGCATCCCCCCACGCAGTCTGAATTCAACTTCGAACCAATCTCAACACACGGGGAGGGACAGGGGATCGTTTATTTTTCGGCAGATGCTTCCGTCCACTTTTGCATTCGTCTCTCGATTGTGTATATAGATATTTATTTGTTTATACGTCTGATGTGACGTGCTGGAGTTGTGGGTGTCTTTTCGCGTGACAGCTGAAGTACAGAAACTTGCCCTTTTTTATGATAAACACACTCCAGTTTCGTCATCCAAATTGGATGGCAGGAGTATCGAAAATTGCATAAGATTTTCTTGGATATCTGACCTTTATGGTTTTTCAACAATTATGTGTACAGAATTTGTGCACCTGTGTGACATTTAGGATACTTAACGCAGAGGCGGGACTTGTGTCGATACAGAAGCTCTAGAATATGACTGTCATTTGTGTTAACAAAATTCAATAACAAGACAGCAATATCAATTTCTTGATGCGCGTACATTTTAAAAAGCTGATTACATGGCAAAAACATTTAGAACATATTGTTTGCTATTCAGTTGTACAATATAGGTTGAAAAGTTAATAATTTCGAATTATTAATTAATCACAAAGTTTAATATAACGTGACTAATCATTAATGTAACGCTTGTAACTATTAATTTACCGCTTTAATTATTCTTACTGTTCCTCGGTATTTAAAGCTGAATTATTATAAGCATTATCTTTAATAATCTAATTAGCTTACCGTTACGAAGTATTAAAAGTTACTGACCCTAAATATTTAAAGCTAATGCTTATATTTGAAAACTGAACCAATTCCAATCTGTCAACTAATAATTTTTTATAACGCGAAGCGCAATTTTAAAACAATAAAATATTAGAGATTTTGTATGACATTAAGTTATACCTTATAATGCATACTTAGAAAATTGTTATTTTTTGAATTGCTGAGTCCACTTTATTTGTTGCTTAAAATGTGGTTTTACAAAAAAAAAAATCATAAAATGGTTTAAAGAAAAAACTTGAAAAATATTCGTTTTTGGGATTAAAAAAATAATTTTGTCTTACGAAAACATATTTATCGAACGCTTTTATGTAGTTTAACATATTTTGTTTGTAATCAATTTTTTCACTAACTTCCTGTTATTGATTTCCGATTGCAATAGCGTATTTTAAGAATTCTTAAGTCGAAATTTTTGTATTAATTAAGCTAAAAATTAAATATTCATTTCATAAAGGTGTCCCCATACGTCATTCAATTTCAAAAATATTAAGTTTTAGTTTATATAATATTTATAATCATAAACAAAAAAGAATTAATTAATAAGGAAGCGTTAAGTCTAAAAAAACAGAAAATAAAATTATTTTTCCGAAAAGCAAAATTAATTATTGTAAGTAAAGTAAAAATATAATATTGCTTAAAAAAAGAATTAAAAAGAGTATTCTTATAATAGGAATGTTGTAAATGCGAAATATTTCGTATTCTAGTGGAATATTAAATGTATAGATTAGATATACATGAGTTAGAATTATATTCTTAGAAATATCGAACATTAATAAAAGATAATTTTCTTGGCCACAAAATTTCAAGTTTAATATTTAGAAAATTGATAAAAGTTTCAAGCAATCTGACCATCTGATATAATAGTATGCTGAATTTGCTGCAGCTATTCAATTCCTGGTTAAGGCGCATGTTTTTTTAAAGCAAGATATGATTATGTCTGTCCTTTCGTTAAAAACAGAGATTATATGTTGGATATGGAAATTATAAACTAACAAGTATAATAAAAAATTTTAAAAAGAAACCTTTATTGTTGTATTAATAAAAATATTTTTTTAATCAAAAACCTGGAGATTAAAAAATTATAAAAACGTAAGGTGCAGAAAGCAATGAAAAAAAGTTATAAAGCCACAATGAATATTATGATCTTATAAAAACAAGATCTCAAACATTAATTATTCTAAAATTAAAATAATTATAAATCTGATTGCAGTTTCAATTTACTTAAAGTTGTTCTACTTGAGCCTTAAGCTTTTCCGATCTTATTTTAAAAACCCAATTTTGGGGGGAGGAGGCGACTATCATTTTCTTTAATACTTAGATAAAAGCGGACTTCTTTAGGATTTTAAAATTTACTATCTTAGTTTAAAATACATTCAGTCAATTGTTCAATATATTTTTAGAACTAGATAATAATTAACTTCTATTTTTGAGTTACTTATTAGAAATAACGACTAAATATACTCTTTTCTGGCGTTTCTCTTGTTATGCCAGAGCTATTATAATGTACAGAATGACTTCAAAAGATATTTAAAATCTTACTTAACCACATAGGTTAATATAGTTAAGAAATCGATGAAACTTTTTATTATCAAACTTACAATAATTTTTCTTTCCATTTAGTTCCAACTGTGCAATAAAATAGTTCAATTCATTCTTTTCTGAATTTCCGATGGCATTTAAAGCAAAATCATTCTTCTATTTTTAAAGGAAAAGTTCGAAGTTTCTTCGACTATTAAATTCTTTCAATATTTAATAGTTAAAGAAAAACATTCCAAAATTTCCAACTCATCAAAAGAACATTATTTTCTAATAAAAACTGAGCAAAGAAAACATTTTTTGAAGTGAACAATGATACAATAAAATAGCTCAAGGTTTTATTTCTGAGCGGGAAATACAGACAGAATTATCATTAAGCGGTTTATTATCTAAAAGGACATTTCAATGCAGATTCCACTCTTAACAAAGCATTAACATCTTACCTATACGTACAGCTATCTTTTAAAAGAGAGTAAGAAGTAAACTTATTCGGAAATAATTAGTTTCAATCTCAATTTCAGAAAGTTACGTTGTAAAGTCAATGAAAAAACTTTTTTGGAAGCCCATTTAGTTATATTAATTTTAATATGTTGTTTGAGGTTTAAAGCCTTATTAATCAATTTGCATTTCAAACCAGTTTCATTGTAAAAAATAGTTTGCATATAAATTGTAAGGAAAAAGTGATAAATTTATCTGTCTCTCTGGACCTTAATATTACGACTCATTAAAACGTTAATCGATTTTAAATCAAAGCATCAATTCAACATTAAAAATAATGAAATAAATATAATCAGCCTCAAACTTGTGGGCTGCGGTTACTTGGTTGTAAAGTCTCGGCTCGTGAGAATTAGGGTTTCAGGTTCGAGACCCGATTTCACGGAAGAACCGTAGTGTAAGGGGGTCCGTTGCACATTAAAACCTTCAGGCTCAAACGTACCCCAGCTTGTGTAGTGTAGAGAGGGGACGCCAGCTTAGTTGTCGTCCTCGTTATCTAACCGAGGCTCGAAATCACGAGATCGGTAGTCATGTTCAAAATAGCCCCAGTACTGTTTTACAACGGGACGTTAATATAACTAACCTAAACTTCACACTTGGAGAAAGAAAGCTATTTTATCCTTTTCTATTAATATTATTTCTTTTAATATTTTTTCCGTTTCTTGGTTCTCATATATTTATATCAAGTTTAGTTTAGTTTATTTATATTAATGCCCCGTTATAAAGCAACACGAGGGCTATTTGGGGACGGACCTCGTAATTTTGAACCATGATCAAATGACGAGGACGACACCTGAACTGGAACCCCCCTCTCCACACCACACCAGCGGGAGGATGTTTGGCCTGACAGATTTAACGTGCAAGAGACCCCCTCACTCGACGGTTCTTCGGTGGAATCGAGTCTCAAACCTGAAACCCTTTGGTTCCGAAGCCGAGACATTACCACCAGGCCACCGCGGCCCTACATTTATATCAAAGAATTTATTAGAAGAAACATTATCAGTTCTGAAATGTGTAACAGAAAATGACTGATCGTAAAAAAGTGCATATGAAAAATAAATTATGAATTTTTGGAATAGTAAAGTCTATTTTTACGTCTATTAAACTAAAATCTGGGTTGTCTAATCAGAAACACTGGTTTATTTTATTATATATGTATCATATATTTTATTTTAGAATACAGCTGAAAAAGTTCAACTAAAAAAATATTTTTACACCATTTTAAAAATTCGGAATTGTTAAAAAATTAATGGTCAATCATTGACACCTCATGACAATTGACTCAGATTTATTCATTGATTGATTCATCATTCATTCATAAAAACTTATACTCAATGCTCAGTTAATTTCCTGTCATTCTTTGTTTTTTGAGAAAAGTCTCAACAATGTTATTTCACAGGTACATGTCCTCGATGGTAAATCGTATCAACAGTTTCTCAGCCATAATAGCTATACCAATTTCGCAAATTTTTATTTCATGACAGCATTTGACATCTATATATATCATCAGTGAACGCCTGCCCCTTAATGCTTTAAATCTTCGCAAGATGTAAAATAAAATAAGGTAGAATCCCTAGCTTCAATAAAGGACACCATTTGTCAAACATAGCTAAATAGTCTAATTTCTTTATGTTTGTTGAGGAAGAGAGTAGAATGTCTACTAAAAATAATGTTGAATGTATGTGTGTTGGCGCTCTATCGGCTTAATTCTCTTCTGTGCAGTTTGGAGAGTAAGAATATGCGCATGAGAGTATTTTTTTAAAAATTTTACTTAGAATTTGCATTAATTAAAAATTCGCAAAAATTTTGACATTTTTGTACTATAACCGCTAAAAATATCATAGCATAAAACTATTGTTTTTTACACCATTTCAAAATCTAAAAAATTACCTTTTTAATGACACCGTTCAATGTTCTGGCAAATTTCTGAAATTATTTATTTATTTTTGTTTGATTCCCAATAATATATTACTCTGTTGACATAAAATTCAAACTGCTTTCATTGTTTCGTCAAAACTTTAATCGAAAATCTTTTGTTGGCTTTTAAAAGTCAGTTGTGTTAAGGAACACCTTTAATAGTTACATTTAAATGCATCAATTGATTTTGTTTTTAATTTCTTAAATAGAGCTTTGTTTTTGATTTTCAAATACATGTAATTAAAGAAGAAGAATTCTGTTTATTACTTGTGCAGTTTACAAAACGAATAAAAAGATCAATTTACAATACCACTAAACTTAAAAGAGAGTTGAACCAGATTACTACGTTTTTAATTGAGTTATGATGTCATGGAACTGGTCTTCATTAGGAAACTGTTTGTACATAATAAACAAAACATATAAAAATCAGTTTAAATAACCTGTATTTAATTTCTGACATTTTGACAGAACCGTGTATATGAAATTATGTCTAAGGCGATTTGACATAAATTATATATAATGAATATCTACAATGAACTAGCTAGTCGCCAAAGTCAGTTTGTTTGAAATAAAACTTTTTTAATGTAATTCGAATAGAATGAAATTCATCAAAGTTGACTTACATAACTAGATTAATATTATTAATATGGTTGGCGAATTTCTAATGCTTCTTACGATAGCTTAAACAGAGATAACGTTAAAAGTTGCTTGCCTAACAAGTGCGATTTTAATCTGCTCGTTATTCTCTTCATTACCCACCCACACTTTCTTTGCTTTAGTCCTCAAATTACCCATTATAATGCTACATGATAAATGTGGACAGAGTGATTAACTTCATATGATAATGGTAGCTGCAAATGTCATATAGCGTCCAATTATCTACTGACTAACATTGTACAAATGTTAAATATATATATTTGAAACATTATTTTTATGAATGAAACTTAATTTTCATGATAGTTTCCACGGAAAGAAAATTTATGTCAAATAAGAAATTTTTACGATTGTTTTTAGATAAAGAGTCGCAAATAAGAAAAGGGAATTATACAGCTAACTATTTCTATTTGATTTTCAATAAGGATGCTGTAATAAAGTATATTGCTAACACTTAATGAATTTATAAAGTTTTACTTTATCATTCATAATTGTATTTGATTATTCTTTTTATAAATTAATTCATTCTTAATTTATAGAATAAATTTTTCGAAAAATTTTCAATATCTTTATTTAATTCCATTAAAGTTGATTATCCAGAAACTTTCAGCAATCATAATGATTTCTGATTCATTTATTTTCCAACTTTTTTTTATATCAGTTAAATTGAATTTGCTATTTGAAACGATTGTTTCAAATATCAAATTCTACTTTTTGTATGATAATCATATTGAAAATAAATGTTATATCAAAACACTATTATTAATCTAAAATTATATAAAAGTCCACTTTAATTTTTCTATCATTTGAAAGGTAAAACATTCTTTGATAAATATCATTTAAACTTTGATACAAATCTACAATTTTATCATGAAGGTCTTAAACCAAATTCCTTTAAAGGAGCTCGTTCCGTTTTTCATTATCGTATTTACAGACAGACATAATTCACAAATATATTTCAAACTCCTCAATTTTTATAATACTGTTTGGTATTCACTATTCTATAGGAGTAAGCACTGAAAATTCTTTTTCAAATTTTCAAACGTAAAATTTCTGAATATTTTTAATTTTAATTTGTAAAATTAATTCTCGCTCATATTTCACTGGTTGCAATTTGTTTCGATTTCTTATTCGATTCTACTAAATTTTGTTAATTTTTTTTCTCCCTTCAAAGCTTACAGAGGCTCAATTTTATAATTATTATTTGAAGGTGTGCAGCTTCTGAAATATTCTGAATCTGGTTATTTTTTTTCTCAAAGTTGCCAGTAAATATTTTGTTTATTTATTTCATTAGTGATTAAGTTTTCTATTGCCTGTTAAATTTTGATCTACGTGCACTTAATCACTTTCAAATTAAGGTGGGTTTACACTCAGCTAGCTATAAGACGATCAGCAGGCTGTGCATAAGTAGTAAGGCTGAAAAATATTGCTCCGTCCTAGGCAAGTATTTGTCTCGATGGGACAACACGCCGCAGTATTCCCCCCCCCCCTTACTGTGCATGCGTTTATAGAATGGTTTTTTTTTTTCTGATATGTTTCATGTTTGTTTGTTTTTTCTGATGTGAGATTGCATGTGTTTTCCTTTTATTTACCATTCTTTTCTGGAGTTTTCAAAATTTAGGTAAGTCGACCTTATTTTACCAAGTTTCTGTGTGTTACTATCCATCATTTTGATATGATAAAACGCAGTGAAAAAGAAAAATTCAGGGACAAAATTAAAATTAATTGTGGCGAACATAAATTAGTCCCTTCATACGCATGCGCTGTTTGTCGGCTTCTTATAACTGGACAAATGTAAACCCACCTTCTTTTAAAAAAAAAAAAAAAAAAAAAACCGCAGAATTTTTTTTTAATGTATCAATATTTTTATTCGGCCAATTTTTTTAATTTTATAATTTTTTTGATATTACAAACATAATTTTCAAAATAACATCATGTTCTCAGATTTTATAAAAGCTACATATAGTAAATGTTTTGATTTTTTTAAAATTGGTAAATAAATTGGTAATTCTCGTATCGTTATTTAATTCATTTATTAAATTTTCACTGATTAGATATTAAATATGACGAATATATGTAGATATCTCTTGTGATATTCTGTTTCAGGTATATTTTTCAAATAAATTTTTTTATTAATTTCAAAGATATAAATGATTCTGGAAGCATAACCTTATTTATTTCGTTTTAACATCAATATTACCAAAATGTCTTTAAGAAACTAAACTGTGAAAAGACTGAACCTAAGAAAGGTAAAGATAATATTTTTTAATGATTCCATTTATTATATTAATTGACTTATAGGGAATTCACAAGTTTTAAAATGCTTTTCATTAAATGAAACATAGTATAAATAAAAATTAAATCTATTATCGCAAATTTCAAGTTATAATGTGAGAACATTATTATTTTATAAGTTATTATTTGTTTTAATTATTTTAAGTCATTAGCCAGTTTAAACCAGATTGAAAGAATTAAGAGACTTTTCTATTGATACATATGCCTCTTTTTCTCTCTGTATATATTTTATAAACTTTTATTGTCAATTTTTCTAGCTAGTTTTGGAGCTCGACTAATCTTGAAATGAAAGAAAGAAAGAAAAAACAACTTTGTTTTTCTAAATATCGACAGATACTTAATCTAATAGTCTCTTGATTGTATCAGAGCGGTTTAAACTGGTTAATGACTTAAATTAATTAAGACAACTCGTAAGAATTCAGAACACATTTAATTTGAAAATCCCCTTGTAACTTTAATTGGCGATAAATCGCCAAATGAGACAACCTTCTGCATTATTTTCTAATAACCTTATTTTAATTAGTTGAAATTATTCCTGAACCAACAATCTTCATCGATTAAATAAACAGTATTTTAACTTGTTTGGTTTATTTTTTTAAAAAACCTTACCCAAATTAGGTAATAACACTGTGATTTCCAAGGGAAAAACTACAACAGCAGGATAGATAATTCAAAAGCTATATAGTAAAAGCCAACTCCAAAATAAAACTACATAAGTATACGGTAGATAATGGAAAAACTATGCAGAGAAAGTCAACTCCAAAATAAAACTACATTAGCAGACAGTTGATAATGGAAAAACCATACTGCAAAAGCCGACTATAAAATAAATGAATAAAAGAAAGTAATAAAACCAATTTCTTGCCTATGCATTTTGAGGCTCCAAAAATAGAGGCGAAAACAATATCATATTATCACAAGATGATAAAAAGGGAGCAAACAAAAAAAAGAACATGAAAAACCAGTAAATTTTATTTCTCTTTTAGCAAAATATTATGTACACACTTACATAAAAGTTCGCACGAAATATTTTAGTTACTTCGTACATAAAAAAGCAGCATTAATTTATAACAAATATCAGAATAAATAGTTTAAAAGAGTAAAAAAATACATCATAAAAATATGTAAAAATTGTAAAGATATTTGATCATCTTCTTAAAATATACAATTCAGTTCAAAGTGTATAAAAACGATATTTTGCACTTTACGGTTACGAAATAAAATTCTAAGAAATTCCCCAATGCAATCAGATTTGTTTAAAATATTAATATCAGTTTTGTTTCTGGTCTTTAATTAGGAAGTGAGAATATAATAGGGATCAATGGCGGATTTGGGCATTTTGAGGCCTCAGGCCCACTCTGAGGTCATACTTTTAATAAAGCTGTTCAATAAAGTTTACCTTTCAACATGAACTAAAATTAATGCCATTAAGGGAGTATAATGCTACGCATCATTCGAAAGAAAGCACTTGATTCATTGAATTTACAGAAGGATGTCAAGGGAATAAGATTTTCAATTTTTAAAATGGAAAAATGCAGAAGTACATGGGAAGAATTTACCATCAATATATAAATCAAAATACAAAAAAAAAAAAAGTAAAAATCACGGATCACGGAACATTGCTTGTCGAAGGGGGAAGATATATTGTGAATATTCAAAAAAGTTGAGGTTTTTTCACGCAACGGCCAAAGATTTAGGCTTAGTGTAATATTCATTTTTCAGAAAATAAACAAAATAAAATTCCTGGACTCATAACTAGTAAATAAGAAAAAGAATAATAACTTCCACCAAGCACATTCGCACATGGACTATGAGAAAATGAAAATTGACAGAATAAAAATTATATAAGGAGAATAAATAAAGAAAGATAATTTTTTAAATGATAGAAAATTTTAAAAATTATATAAGGAGAATAAATAAAGAAAGATAATTTTTTAAATGATAGAAAATTTTAAAAATTATATAAGAAGAATAAATAAAGAAAGATAATTTTTTAAATGATAGAAATTTTTAAAAATTATAATAAAGCTAAAATAAAAAGTGATTTTTATTAAAGATTTGATATACATTTACTCAACATATATTTGTGCACTCTTGAGGTTCGAACTCGGGACCATTGGGTCCGTAGCCGCGTAACATAACAAATAGACAAAAGTGTACGCTCTTGTGTGGAAGTTGTTATCTGACTTATGAACTTACCACCACATATTCCTTTCTTTATTCATTTTAAAGTACATAGTGCACTTGCATTCAGTACAGTCTGGGCACTTTGCCGCCCTCAGATGTAGCAGCTCAATTTAGCACACAAAAAGTAAAAATGCCATTAAAAGCAAACATTTGCTATCAGGAGAGTTTCTCATTATCCCTATTTTTAAGATGGAGGAAGAATACATAGGAAAATGTATAGGTTGATTTTCTACACGGTCAATGAAAAATTGAAAATAGTCGAGAACATTCAGTGAAATTTAATGAAACATATAAACTAAAGAGAATAAAGCAAAATAGCTCCATTTATTCAGCAGCACTTTTCCTAGGACAACTAAGACCTCACACAAATAGTGCAATTAAAAAAAATTAAGATATTTCACTGGACAATATTCGAACTGTGTCCTTATAGCTCTGACTATGACTTGTTAACTATTATTTGCTTGGATTTATCATTGAATATTTAGCAGTAGAAATGTTCGCACTGAATAATGAAATAGAATATTCTCTGCAATGTTTGCAAGTTCGTCTACATTTACTAAGCAAATAAACAAATTAAACATGATAAACAATTTATTGGGCAACTGAGCAGACATTAAATGTTAGTACATAAAAGGGAAAAAAAACACGTGCATTTCTATTAAGTAATATTTTAGAAAACCAGCAGCAGTGGTGTCCTCGAAACTTTCTTGTAAATATCCCATTAAAGGTGCTATACATAAAATCTGGTAATATGGCTACAATGCATAAAATCCATGTAAAATCTGAGTCGTCGACAATGTTATGAATGGCAGGCATACTCGTCTTTATGAATTCCGCATATAAATGTTTCATATACCTCATTTAAAATCCCACATATAAACGTTTTATACTATAAAGAAAAAATATATAATAAGCATTTAGTTAGTTTCTTTTCAAACAATTGAAGGGGAAGAAAAAAAAAAAGATACACAATTAGATTTATAACAAGATCGCATACCAAATTTTATTTACCTTTGTTCTAGCGTTTTTGAGTTATTGTGCATGTGGTTATATGCATGAGAATATTCAGGCAAACAAACAATTAAGGTCTTGAAGGATATATTTTAAACTTGCACAGATCTACACTTTAAAACTACACTGAAGTGACATAAGTCATGGGATAGCAATATGCAAATATACAGATGGCATTAGTATCGCAGCGAAAAAGTATAAATGCGCAGTTCGTTTTCCAGAGCTTTCATTTGTGTTCAAGTTATTCATGTGAACAGGTTTTTCGTGATTTATGGCGGCACGACGAGAATTAACAGACTTTGAACGTGGAATGTTAGTTGGAGCTAGACGCATGGGTCATTCCATTGCGGATATCGTTAGTGAATTCAACATTCCGAGATCCACAGTATCAAGAGTGTGCCGAGAGTATGAAATTTCAGGCATCACATCCCATCATGGACAGCGCAGTGGGCGACTACCTGCACTTAACGACCGAGACCGCCGACGTCTGTGTAGAATGGTCAATGTTAATAGACACGCAACACTTCGTCAAATAACTGCAGGAATCAATGAGGGACATGTCCGATAGGACTGTGCGGCGAAATTTATCTTCCTTGGGCTATGGCAGCAGAAGACCGACTCGAGTGCCTTTACTGACATGACGACATCGCCTGCAGCGACTCTCCTGGGCTCATGAGCATATCGACTGGTCCCTAGACCAGTGGAAAACCGTGGCGTGATCAGATGAGTCACGATTTCAGTTGTTACGAGCTGATGGTAGAGTTCGAGTGTGGCGCAGACCCCACGAAGCCATGGACCCAGACTGTCAGCAAGGCACTTTTCAAGCTGGTGGTGGCTGCATAATGGTGTGGGCTGTTTTTACATAGCATGGACTCGGTCTTCTGCTGCAACTGAACCGATCATTGACTGGAAATGGTTATGTTCAGCTGCTTGCAGATCACTTGCAGCCATTCATGGACTTCACGTACCCACACAACGATGGGATTTTTATGGATGACAATGCGCCATGTCACCGGGCCAGAACTGTTCGCGATTGGTTTGAAGAACATTCCGATTAATTCCAGCACATGATCTGACCACCTAGATCGCCCGATATGAATCCCATCGAGCATTTATGGAACATCATCGAAAGGTCCGTTCGTGCCCAAACTCCTGCACCATCCACACTTTCACAATTATGGACGTCTATACAGACAGCATGGCTCAATATTCCTGCAGAGGACTTACAACGACTTGTGGACTCCATGACACGTCGAGTTGTTGCACTTCGCCGGGCAAAAGGAGGACCGACACGATATTAACAGTCATCCCAAGACTTTTGTCACTTCAGTGTATAACTCAATATGAAATTTCACTGATCTAAGACATTGTATCTACAAACAGTCAACACCAAGAAGGATTTCGTACGAAATTTGATTTGTATTTTCACTCAACCCAACATCAATACATGCAAATTCCATATATATAATTTTATCTATCTATCTCTTTACGTTTGGTATTTTCATCTGCACTCGAACAATCAGACTTTCTGTGAATGGACTTCAATAAAAATTTTATAGAAATACCAAATTTCATTTACTTGGCTAAAAACGTTTTAGAGTTATCGAGTTCATAGACAACCGACATGATTTCAAAAAAGTGTTTTCGTGCTTAAGGAGATTTAGACTTAGAATTTGTCAAGATATTTAGAGTTTGAATTTGTTGTCGATTATAATCCTGCCCCGCCCCCCGCTTTTTTTTTGCAAGAAAGTAGAAAGCTCAATTTATATATGATCGACTTTCATATATACAGTTCTCTATTAATGAACCAACCAACTTAGACGGTTGTTAGTACATCAATAGGAATAAAAAGTGAAATTGAGAACGTTACAAACCCTGTGAAAAGAGGAAAACCGCACATAAAATTTGAAGCTACATTGGAACAACAAAAAGTACTATAATCACCACATAAAGATTTATTTGATTAATTTTATTAGATTCGTCAGAAGTGGCAACCAACGACAGAGAAAATCACCGGTGAGCGTAGTAGCCAAGCAATGGGTTCAGCGCGCCCAGTCCATTACCTTATGTATGTAAAAATAAGGGGATTACACATCACAGGAAAATATACTGGGGCACCATCATGTATGAAACACATGTCTCACAGTAATGTGGTAGCACAATTTGCAATATTTTCGAGGAGATAAGTCGTAGGAAAGCGAGGTACATTGTTCCATTCAAACAGTAGGTACAGTCGCAAATGTTGCAATCTCTATCCACTTGTCAGAAACATTAAATGATATGTGTCTGTTGAGATTAGTGAACATTGACATAAGTAACTTTCTATCGTCCACATGTGTTCATTTTATGTGTCGACAAAGACATCTAGACCTAAAACCCAGTATGCATTTTTCGAGACTTTTAGCCTCTCATCTTAGTTGGTGAAACTACATTCTATTGCAATTTTTTTCCCCTTCTTGATGCCTACTAACAACTTCTTGAATTTGTCGGTCCACTAACAGAATGTCCTGCATTCCATAACATTTGTTACTAGGCCATTAAAACTGTATTAAAGATATTAGGTTGTTCGGAAAGTAATTTCGTTTTTTCCTGACAAAGGATTTAATTGCATTTTTCGCAACCAATTTCATACTTAAACCGCAAAATCATTTTATGTTTTAAGAGCTGATATAGCAAGGCTTGAGTGTGAAAAAGTGCAGCTGATTCTTCGCAGTAGTTTTTGGATGGTGCCCTTTTAAATATGGAGAGCAATAAACAGCATTTTCGTCATTTTTTTCTTTTTTGCTATAAAAGGCAAAAATGCTGTTCAAGCCAGAAATAAATTAGCCAATATGTGTGGAGAAGATATGTTAACAGTACATCAGTACCAGAACTGATTTGCAAAATTTTTCCTTCAAATGAGGAAGCCAAAAACCACCTCGATCAGTTTATTTTTACAGCAAAAACCAAAACTTTTATGAGCGTGTAATCATGTTACTACCAAAAATATGGCAAAAGGTATTAGATCAGAATGGCAATTTTATAATTTAATAAATAATTTATTCATTAAACGAAAATTTCTTTTCATTTTGACAAAAAAATACGAAATGACTTTCCGAACAACCCAATAGTTAATTTCCTTAAAAGCACAAGATATGCAAACTGATGGTATCATTGGTAAGTTCGGAAATGATGTATCCATTCAACTCATCGACACAAGAAAAAAGAAATCTTGTGGAGAAATTTTTAAGATTTTCTCTTTTTTAAACTTTTTCTATATATTTTTAAACATAAACGCCTAGGCATTAGTCATCGAAATTCTTGAAGACAAAAAATACTGTTGCCTATAGTAAATTGTTCTTGGTATTAAACTAAAAGATTTAAAAATCGGTTAATAAAATACGAGTCACATTTTTACAAAGAAGCAAGATGCATCTAAACCGAAAGTGTTATTACAACTGCTAAAGTATATTTCTGAAATAGGTTATGCATTTTGAAAAATGAATAGATTGATTTTTTTTAATGTGTGTGCTCTATCAGTATCAACATGTGTAAGAGAGGGAAGTAACACCTACAATATTCCGTAGTAGTCAAAGTATCGTGAATTTAGGAATACATAGTAACAGGTCAAGAAAATGAGATTTCTATCATACAGTAAAGGAGCTCAGTAAAATCTATTCAGAACACTGTACTAGTGTCCTTAGAACTTACATAATTATGATCTGATGCATCGTATTTTCCAATAAGACAAAGTAAGTTTGACCATTTATATTTATGCCTCTTTTATAACAACATACTTATTATAATAAAAAAAATGTAATGAGAAATTGGATATCTGATAATGGGTATATCTATAAAATAGTTTTTAATTTAAATTAAATGCTTCTTTTATGTTTAAATATATCACATAAAGATTACTATTTATGTATTTAAAACTTTTGATCTAAGAAAAATATTAAAATATTGTTTAAAGCAAATTGCTTAGACAATAAATGGGATGTTATAATATTCTAATTAGAAGTAATCACAATTTAACTAGACTGTTAGAACCTATTTATGTATTTTGTTTGAACTTGAGTTAAAAAATAATTCAGTTAAAATAGATCTAAATAAGGAAACAAATTTTAGTTAAATGACTCAAAAATGTTTTTTTTTTTTTTCAGACCTAGGGGTAATAATTTTTTTGGAAATGTGTACAAGCAGCTTAGTAAAATAATTTATATCAAGATATTAACCATATTTTTGTATTCCATTCATATAACAGCTATTCTACTAGATTTAACAAAAATTTGAGAGTATGATCATTACATACATCCTCTAATTTGGCCACAACATAATCCCCTACTGAATGTACTCAAAAGCATTTTCTTTATTTAAAGGTATTTCCACAATGTTGCTCAATCCTTTGAATACAAATCCATGCAATTATTATGAAGATATTGTAACAGTATTGTAGGGCTTTCTGTATTAATAGGACTTACAACTTCATTTTTTTTATCACTCTGAATGGCTTAAGTCTATAGAATACAGACTCTAGAACATATCACATTTCTTATAATAATATATATTAGAGTCAAATAAAATTCAGAAAACAGGGTTTAAAAAAAGGAGGTGAAAACAAAACAATAATACATTCAATTTTATAAATAAGAATTTATTTCACTTTAGCCAATTGTCTTCTACAAATGGTAAATATCCACAGCAGTCCGAACTATAGCAAAGGCATTTTCTTGCACAATGTTTTACAGACATAAAATCCTTTTTTTGAAAGGTACATTGCCCACCATAATTGTAAGTAAGCTCTTGAAAAGGCAAAATGTCTTTTTTTGCAAAGAAGCAAATTCTTGGTATCATACTACCTGCACGAATAGGTACTGAAAATAAATTTGGAGAACAAGAATGATTTAAAAATCTACCAACATTGCCAATGCAAGTTGGATCAATTATTGTCTGAATATACTTATTATCAGAGCTATGTTCTTTTATTACATACATGTAATTAGATTCTTCTGATGTATGGCTTTCTAACCTTCTATATGCTTCAGATTCATCTATTATCTCCCCAGCATATTCACAAACAAATGAAAGTTCAGGAATAAATTCTGAACTTCGAACACCAAAACCTGTTCTTTCAGTTAAAAAAACTTGTAAAGGAAATTGAATTCCAAGTTGTACAACTCTATTATTGCATTTAACTGTACAAGAGCACATATCTGAACATTCTGTAATGGGTTTACTACTATGATTATTATAATGCTTGGAGAGTTTACCATCACAATATGCATTTGAAGAGCAAGGACATTTTTCACCACATATGTTTATGCAATCACATGGTAATGATATACTTTCAAAATCTTCAAGCAGAGATTCAGTTTTCAATATACAATCTGGAGTATACTGCAAAAAAAGAAAAAAAAATTATATTTAGTGATTAAATTAAACATATTTAAAGAGTTAAACTTGGGGGGGGGGGGAAGAATAATTGACATGTATGTTTTTACTAAATTAAATGCATGAGATACCCAAAATGTTGATATGAGCTTCACATAAATATAGCAATTGATGTAAATGTATATTTCATATATGTATGAACACTTGAAAAGCTCATGATTAAAATTTTACTATAATACAGTAAAAAAATTAATAATACTAAGCAAGTAAAAAAACAGTTAAAAATGAAAAAAAAATATTTTAAAGTATATTATAAATTTCATTTCTAAACAATTTAGTGAGTATACTTGCTTTGAACTCTTATGGGAGGAAAACAATGCTAAATTACTCAAACACACATTTCAATAATTTTTTCTATCACTAATCACATATATTAAGCTAATAATTCAAAAAGTTTTTTTATAACTCAGAAAATTTAAATAATTCCATACTGGCATTTCAGTTCTAAAATTTAAGAAAAAATTATGGTGATTTCAGTCATTTATTATTTTATTCATCTATTATTTAAAAATCTGCCAGATTGTTCAAAAAAATCATGATTGGAAATAACTACAAAAATTAACACTTGTACATTTATACTAATAATTAAAAGAGTAACATTAATATTTAGCAAAAATAATACTTTATGGCAAGTTTGCATTACATTTTTAAACATTTACATCTTCATACACACAAACATATATATATTAGCTTTATTTCTTGTCATTCCAAAATTTTTATGTATTGTTTTTATTTTATTGTACACTACATTGAAATTATTAATTTAATAATCAATCAATGACATAATTAACTTATTTCTTTTTTGACTTGAAGCAATATAGAAATTTTTATTTAACAAATAGTTTTTAATTACACAATTTTAATTTTAAAAAATATGTTAAAATGGTTTTTCTGTATCCTCTTTGAATCATTTATATTGATTTATATAATAGTGTAGAGAAAATCAAAAAGTATTTTGTTACAAAATATAATTAACTGGAAAAAATGTACCCTTAATTTTTATTTTTCTGTTATTTAACATACAAAAAATGAAGCCATAAATTTATATTTTCAACTGAAATAAATGCATTCAAATTATGAGGTTAAAATTTTACTGAGAAATGCAGGCATGAATAAGTAAGATTTTTCCTCTTCATCTATTTACTTATTGAAATATATGGAATTGTGATACATTGTATAATATATAGAATAAGGCACTGGATCAATTTTAAGCAACATTGAAATGAAAAACAGGATAAAAAAATAACAGACTTCATTAGTAATGTTATGTTTTTATACTATTATAGAAGTGATTTGAAAGACAAAATAATACAAAAACTTAAAAGTTCTTAATTGAGTCTACTTTTTAAAAATGGCATTTGTAATTGAATATTAACTAAAATATTAACTGTCTTATTCTTACTGAAAATTAAATATACAAAATATTGCACAAATTTTTATATATTTTTGCACCAAATGAATTATCATTTCAAGACTGGAGTTATTTTCCATATAATTTTCATCAAGAAATGAGAATAGAAATAAGTTACAAATTTTCTAATCAACTTTAAATAAATAATGTGAAGATTAACCAGGGCAATTAACCGAAAAATTTTTGCTTATACCTATTTGAGAAGTAATTTGAAAAAGTATGAGAACTTCAAGATAAAATATTTTTTAGAAAGTACATAATTATTAAAAATTGTTATTAGCCCTTTGCATTATTACTAATATAGTACTTTATCAAAATCAAATTATCTTTAGTGCTATATGGATCAAAACTTTATAAGAAACCTTTTTTGAATATTTACCTATAACTTCTCAGATAAAAATGATAACTTAACTAGGATATTTTTTCTGAATTAATATAGTGGAAAATTCTATAACACAAACATTTTTTTAAAGTGATTTTCCATTTAAGTTTCCCATGAATGATTTTGCCATAGTTTGAAATATATTTTAGTGAATTTCCATTGAAGTTTGAATATAAAAAAATAGATGATGAAAGGATGTTGGTTTTCTTTTATTTAATATTTTATCAATGCACTTCTCTCTCTCATAAATACATGTTAGCTATTTAAGATACTAGGATTTGCCATACAATTTCTTTTGTGCTTACTTGATCTGATGAGTGTTTGAAAAGCAGTATTTAAAAAAAAAAAAAAAAAAAAACTCATCATGTTATGGAAAATATTTTATTTTAAATTTAACATTTTCAAGATGGTTTTAAAAAAGAAAACACTTTGTTTTGTACTGTGTGTTGTACTCGTATTGTGTGAAATGCTTTGGTACTGTATGATTATATGTATGTTCCCTTATATTCAAAACACTTAAATTGAGCATTTTTATTATGAGATGAATAAAATCTCTGTTATAATTTTTCTAGTTTTAATCTCTAGAAATAATAAGAATTAGCTAGTGGGATTTTTAACATAATTTCAGTTCATTCAAAAATTTAATTATAAGTTCAGATTTTTAAAAAATATTACTTAATTTATCAAATAATAAAACCTAACTAACATTGCATTTATTAACTTACTCTCTACAGGAAAAGATCTTTAGAATTTTAAAAATATATAGAAAAATCATATATGATCAATTTATCTTATTTTGTCAGTTTACCTTTCAAAAGCATGAAAGTCAAGATTTTTATATTAAAAAATATATATTAATAAAATATAAATATAAAGAAACATATTTCAAAAATTTTAAAAATTCCATCATACTATTCATATTTATCAACTTGAAATTATGTGAATTAAAATCTAAAGATATCTTTAATGTGTCAGTTTCCATGAATATAATATAAATCAAATATGAATGTATATAATCAACAAACTTCACATGAAATACTACACAAGATAATTTAGTTAAATATTATAAAAGTAAGAACACAAAAATCGGTTTTCACATTTTAAAGAAGAAACATGCACATATATCTTAAATAAAAAACATAGTTACAAATAAAAAAAGCTTACTATGAAACCAAATAAATTTGCAATTTTTGCATTTGTAATAATCAACTTTTAGTTAAATATTGGAATATAAATTCCAAAAAACACATTATGAAATCAAGGTCTAGTGAACAATACAGTACTGAGAAAATGCGAATGACAACAACAACAATATATATATATATATAAGTGCTTACAGCAAATTTTGGAAATTGTTCATTATTTCTTTCATTTATAAATGGGATTTTAATGTTTTCTTGGTCGTCAGATATATCTTCTAAAACCAAAGTCATCTTAGTGGTTTTCTTTTATATTTACTATCATGAGAAATATTTTACAGTTAAAAATGAACTAATGATGAAGTTTATTATTTTTTTAGCTATGCTCACTCATTGTTAGTAAAATCAGAACAAGAACCAGGTTTTTAATGTGTTACAGCCATTGCCCATAGAGAGATGTACTCAGTATGTTCACTCCCATTTGTTTACTTTCTGTTTATTTTGACACAAACGAAGTTATGCCAACCAAAAGTTCTTTTGAAATTACAATAGCAACAAAAGCAAAAATTTTACAATTTTTCATTCTTTGTTTTTGTTTTTAAACCGAAACAAATTAACTTGGGTAGAATAAAAAAAAATGATTTGTACTGTAATATTATTCAGAACTCGTTTTAAAATAAGTAATAATCTATTTGACAAATAAATGTTTTCTCATGTCAAAAATATACATATTTATAAAAATATACATATAAAATATATGAATACAAAAATATACATATATTTTAAGCTAAACAAAAAACTTATGCTTTCTCAGTTTGGTTTACTTTTCATGAATTGCAATATCAACAAATATTAATTAGCAATCAGCATATTTTCAAAAGCAAAAGAAGTGAAATGACAGTGAATTTCAACCAATCAGTGAAAGGTCCGTAAGCTTGAACGAACCATAATCTAGAGATCAACCGTTTGTATGTCAACCTTTATAAGTCCAATCACAGGCTCCCTTTCTCAGTGAATGTGCTTTATTGTACTGGATTTTGATTGGTCAAAAATTACGTGTTTATTTACATTAGAGATGGAAGAAAAAGAGTGGATTTTGTACTATTGAATTG
>JAPMOQ010063219.1:1500882-1515112 GCA_026543055.1 Argiope trifasciata
TTTATAATTATCATTTTTCCAAGAATGGCCAGTGCTGTAAAGAAATGCACCAACCTTACTGGTTTAGCAGTTTGTAAAAACCCACATCGTGTGTTGACGAGCTATTACAATAAAATATTACGTGCTTTGGAGAATATTCCAAAAGATTCGGCATATCGTGTGCACACTGCGAAACTCGTAGAAGAACGACTTGCTGTTGTCCAAACAGAACCTGACATTTTGAAAATGGAAGAAAAGATAAACGGTGGTCAAGCAGAAGAACTAATCCTTCAGGCTGAAAAAGAACTGACACTAGCGAGAAAAATGATTTCCTGGAAACCATGGCAACCTTTAGAGACTGAGGCACCTGCCAACCAATGGAAATGGCCTCTATAAGTGAATTTGGATTTATAAAATAATATCAGTATAATGCTTAATGTATACCTGAAATAAGATAAATTGTTGTAGTGAATAAAAGTTATTGAATATTGTTTCTGAATACATTTGACATGTATAAGCAGTTTGCTTTTTATCTAGACTAGTCATATCAGTTGTATCTATACAAAAATTCTCTTTTACTACATAACATCTATTAAATCTTTATTTGTGAGTAAATTCTTTTTCTTTTGTGATTGAAACTGTATTCTTATTATTGCAGGTTTCCAATTCCTTTCTAATTTAAATGAAAATGTATTTATGATCAAAATGTTCTACTTTAAATGCATTTTCTTAAAATGTCAATTATAATGTTTTGAAAATAATTAACATTTCATAACACAGTGAGCAATTTTTCATTTTGAATATTGCTATAGTTTATATACAATTGTAGATTAATTCATATATTTAATATGTTTCTTTCTATCAATCGAAGCACTAAGTATGAAATTTCTGATCTTTCTCAAATCAGGGCTGTGAATCACCTCCTACGTTGATTTGGTTTCCCTTACTTTGATTTATTAAATAAACACACAGGATAATTTTTTTAAGTTTTAATTAATCTCTATAAATAAAAAATGGATAAAACAGAATTGAAAACACTAATATTTGATACAAAATTCTTATACTAGTATAAGTTAGATTTCACATTTTTTTCTTAATTTATAAAGCTAATTTTTTTTTCTTCCATCTTTTTATAAAACTGATTTTGAATATGTAAGAATAAAATATTAAATATATCAGTAATGGAAAAAATATACTAAAATTTTCAATATAGAATCATGGGATGGCTTTTTTGAGATGATATTTTGATGAGACTTCACTGAATCATTATCTTTATCTCGGTTTTTCAATAATCCTCTTCAAAATAAATTTAATTAATATTTTAATACCTAAAAAAGCTTATACTCAAAAATATACATATACACTAGAATCGTTGATTTTATGCTCGTAAAAGATAAATATATGAATTTATTTCATTAAAATAATAATACTTTCTATTAGTTGAGTTATATGGAATGTAAAGTGATTTAACAGAATGAAACATTTCTATGGACTGAATAAAAAATATATTTGCACTCCTCATTAAAACTATATCAAATAACCTTAAATCTGTTTCTACCATTTCACAGGGTTCAAAGTTTGTTAAAAACACACTACTGTTACAAAATTTGTAAAAAAAAAATTTTTTTTAAGGTGGAGGGGCAGAAAAACAAAGTATAACCCTGTATAAGTTGTTGTTAGAACTTATAATGGAAACAATTAGAAGCCACTATATTCCAGAATTTAATAATGAATAAAACTTGTCATCAATAGAATAAATTTGTACTGTATAATGTGATATTTCACTTTTTGGCTGTTTCTTTTTCAATCTTTTGCTACTAAACATCTATACTTATAATAAAGCTCAATGTGTGTGTGTGTTGACACTCTTCTGGCCAGACCATTAAATTCCAAATTTAGTACATATATACCTTGAAGGTCGAAAATGTATATCTTGGAGCCCTTTTTAATTAGAACTTGAATTAATTAAAAATTAAGCAAAATTTTGAGGTTTTTCCAGTATAACTACCAAAAATATTATCACATAAATGATTTTTACATCAAATTAAAGATTAAAAAATTAGCTTTCCAATGGTATCAGTGTTTCAACATTTAATATAAGCTTCTATTTTTAAAGAAATATTTTAACCATATTTTTCAACAATATATTTCAGACAAAACAATAATGTCTCTTAACAATAATAGACATGTCTCTTAGAAATAAAAAATGTTTTTTCTAAAAAGAAAATTTTTTTGTGACTTTTACAATATTACTAATTAAATATACCAACTTTATTTAAGAAAAAACATGACAATATATATATGTATTCTATTTAAGGTCCAACAACTAATTTTAAAACTTTAATAATAAGAAATGCAATTTATTAAAAGGATCTAAGTGGTATAAATAACTACATAGCATGTAACATGAGGCTATAAAAATAAAGAACACTTAGCTTTTTAATAAAAAGAGATAAACTTCAATGAACTCAGTATTTAAAACTGACTGATTTATGAATATTTGAACATTAATATTCAATAAATTTATAAAGCCCTTCATCGAAAATGAATGTTCCAAACATTTTTATTCAAAACTTCATAAATCAATCAAATTTGATTGCAGAAGAGAGAAACCTTCATTTTAAATTTTATTTGAAAGATGAAATGTTAAGAATATTTCGTAGAATATGATTCCTTATAATTAAAAGTATATAAAATTTAGATTTAATAATTTTTTAATCATGCTTTTAAACAAAGATAAAATATTATTTGCATCATTTAAATATGTTTGAAAGTTATGTATAATTTCAGGGTGAGATTAAACTAAATCTTACCAGTAATCACTCTAATATTTTGGTAATTATAAGTTTGAGCTGAAGTAAATTAACTTGCCATTGAGAAATGAATATACGGCCTTAATATGAGAATTTCTTCAGACGTGAATCAAACTGCAAGTCAGTTACATTATGTATTTAACAATTCAACTTTCTTGAAGGTAAATAGGATTGCATTTTATATTAATATTACTTTATAGTATTTTTTTCCGAGTGAAAAAGCCCAGCTGCTCAAAAATGATGCTGGAATATGCATATACCCATTGGCTAGCATATTTCATTCATACTATTTTATCATTGACTAAATTTAAGGAAGTGCTTTTAGATGGTAAGAAACTTCAACAGCAAAAAAAAAGTGAAAATTGATTTCATTTTAAAAGAATAATAAGCTGGTTGTCGTTAATCTGAACATAGTTTAGCACCTCAAATAGCATGCCTAAATATATGCAAATAAAGTGTCCTACTTTTGCATAGTTTAGTTATATATCTACTTAGTTTGATTAAAGCTCAAATATTTAATTATTCTTGAATTTTTTAAAAATATTTTTGAAAGAATTGTCAATATAAAAGGTACTTTTTTGCCTAGCAGTAAAATAAGATAAAGTGTTCCTGAGAAATGCTATTCTAAAAATAAACTCCTTTAAAATATACAATTCATCCATGTGTAATTTCATTTCATATTTCTGAATTATATATTGGCAGATAGCATTGATCATTATTTAAACTCCAACCTATGATTTTGACAAGATGAGTTGCTCTGCTGGTCAACTGATGTATTTACTTTTTTACAATACAAATATATTTGAATTGTAAAAAAATATATCTGTACTATATTTGAATTATATTATAAATAGAATACAAAAAAGAAAAAAAAATCTATTCTTGCTGCATGTATGAAAAATATTTTTTTTTTGTTTTAACCAAATTTACATGATTTCAATAGAAATCTAAAAACATTCAATATTATTCAATAAAACTGCTATTAAATATTTTACAACCTTGCTATATATATAATTCTTATTCATAATCATATATGAGAGAATAATAAATTCCACAAGTACAGATTTTTATCAAATTCAAGAACTTTATATTCTTCAAGCACAAAGCTGATTTTGAAACTGTTAGAGAAAATATTAGTTACTAGTCAACATAACCATTAAGACAAAGTTAACTCACTAAAATACGAGTCAGTTTTTAAATTAAAATATTAATTAAGCACTTATTTCACAATTTTTTTTATACTTTTGTATCAAATATACATAAACTATTACTAACTTTGCTGCTTTTAAAATATAATAAAAGAAATTATACAAATCTTTTGTTATATTCAAGGTTTATGTCTACAAAATATTATTTGTGATATGAAATCAATATTGATATAATTCTACATTAAATATATAGTGAATATAAAGAATTTAGTTTCAATATTACTTTTTCTATAAAATATTAAGCAAACTATAAAATCTTTGATGATCTCTTTGCTGTTTCTAATGAAATGCTATTTCATTGTAAATAGAAAAGAGAGAAAATCTTTATTTGTTGGAGATTTGATTATCAATTAATGAAAGTACACATTGCAGGATAATTCATACAGGTCATGCCCCAAATTTAAAGAAATCTAAAATCATTTTTCAATGCTAAAGCCTTAAAATTCCAAAGCGTTGACTGCTAACAGAATTCCTGCATAAATTTGAATTCCAAATATCCTACAAAATATCTGGAATTCAAGGTAAGGATCTGATGAAATTGTCTATTTCATTATCATGGTATTTGAACTATGCATATCTTGAATATTCTTTTTATTGCCACTAATATGGCACCCAACCATGATGAATTCTGCACGACTGACATTATTCGATAATGTAATAATCATTTGCAAAATGTGTCTATATCATATAAATTCACAGAAACTTTTTTGGAAAAAAAAAATGCATATATCTTATTGAAATGATGATGTCGTGTCCGTGTTTCCACGGAAAGGGGGTGCAGTATGTTCTAAGGGTAAAGACCCCTGAGCACCCAGAGGGCAGAAGTCTGACTACTAGCTTAAATGTAGATGACACACACATTCGCTTGCACAATTGCTTTTTGCAGGTGACACATTCATACATCTCACAGATAGAACACAGAACAACCATGCCCAAACTGGGACTCCCAGATCACGGGGAAGACACGCTACCCCTATGCCAGCACGCCGGCGTCTTATTGAAATGAGGTTTGATTATAGTTTTACAGTAACCTAAAATTTCTACTGATTACTTATTAGTTTGTCATGTCTTTCCTCTACTGATTTGCTTTGAAAACAAGTTAATATCACCCTTTTACACACCTTAAGGATTTGTAGTTTCCCATGTTGTAACCAAATAAACACCTTTTAATAATCATATCTTTTTTAAAGTTTATCAATATCTCAATCAATTACAGTATGCTGTAGTATATAATGGATGCATATATAAGACCTATGGCTATTTTCAAGAAAAGTGATTCTTTTGTGTGAAGTATTTTAAGTAAAAAGTTAGAATGAAATGCAACTAATTTTTTCAATGGTTTTGATTTTAATTTATTCTCTGTGTATGTCAAATTTACTATGGAGATAAATAAAAAAACAAATAGCTTTACAAAAGTACTAAGAGTTAAGTTTATTTATTGTTAGCAATAACACTTGAACAATAAACTGATTTTTAGACAGTACTAAAATGGAATAAATTTTATACATTCATAATTAGCCAATGCATACAAATCAATCTCAACAGTTAAAATATTTAATTTTAATTGAAATAATTGTCCTAATTGACCAAATTATACAATTTATTAGCAACTGTGGATGTTAACTTCTTTCGTTTGGTGTTCTACAGCAATACTGCTGTTTATACAAGATTATCTTTCTTTAGATTAAAAAAAAATCTTGGCATTTGTATAGTAAAAGCGACTAGAAACTTCATTCCATCTATAAAAAAAATTGTGTACCTGTCCATTTAAATGGCACCCACCCTATTTTTTAAATCTTTTGAATCATCAATAAACCAAATTAAAACTAGAAGTAGTTTTCATTAAAAATATATGCATAATTGCTTACACAAAATGCATTTTTATTTTTATAATGCCTTTATAACATGACACAGTATACTGCACCACTTTTTCAGTACATACAGCACTTTCTGTAACATTTATTAAGTACCTTATCATTTATAATACAGTAAAATAAAAATCATATAAAGTAAATAATAAATCCTCTTATCATTAAATACCTAAAACATAATAATAAATATACATAGTAATTATTATGAAATGTACTTGCAGCTGCCCAAAACATGATGTTGTGTTTTACTTTTTTTACCAGTAATTAAATTAATATTCATAAAGTAACTATTTAATGCAAAATATGGCACATAAATATAAGATCGACTTTTACAGAAAACAACAGCAATTATTTTAAATTTTATACAACTAAAAATTAAATATTTTATACAACTAAAGTGGTTAAAAACTTACATGGACATATTTATCATTATAATTTTTTTTAAAACATACTTTTTTCAATTAAAAAAATTTTGATATTCATTTAATATCAAATTTTTATAATCAAAAGAAAAAACCAAGTGAAACTTTTCAAGTTTAAGAATTGTATTATCATCAAAATGTTTTCATATAGAACTGTTGTCTTAATTTGGCAAGCTATTCTGCAGTTAACACATAAAAATTAATCATAAATATATCATAGACTTTACTGAATTAATTGGTTTGAAAATGATACAATAGATCACAGAATTTAATAATAATTCTAGGGCATTTGGTTTAGTTATGAATTGTGGCTGGATTTTCTAGGTAAATAACTGCATTATATTTTGTGATTTGAATATCTGAAAATTTACATAAGATTTGTAAATCAACAATACATTAGCGAAAGAAAAAAAAAAAGTGTATGCATGTTATGCAGTATCTCATTTCTGGAGTGCTCAACTAATTTTCTTCAATACAGCACAAGATAATAACTACTTTAATTATCAATGCATAAGTGCAAATTCCTAGGATTGTCACAAACAAATTATATTACTATTTGAACAATCTCCATACTATTTGATATAGCAGCTTAATAATCACAATTCTGAACTTGCATTAAATGCAAATAAATCATTATTACAATATATCACAGATGGGTTCTATTTAATTAAGCAATAATACTACTTAGAAAAGTAATTATATATTTATTAAATTTCGCAAGTGTTAATAACACAGTGTTAGACAAGTGTTCACAAGTGTCACATGTTTAATGAAAATTCAATTCAATATTTTTATGCATAATGAAAATATGTGTGTGCAACACAGATGATATATAGAGACATAATCTTATGGGCATCTTATTTCACAAAAATTAATGAAATGACAGCATTTTTTGAAATATTGCATATATGCATCTTTAAAGTTCTGTTTTCTTTCTTTTTTTAAGATACACTTAATATGAGAAATCTGATATTATAATCAATATGATTCATAAAAAAAATCCTTTAGATTTATAAGATGTTTTATTTTAACTGGAAAGAAATATTTATGAATAAGTAAAAATCTCAGCAATGATAAGAAAAGAACAAACATTCAACAATTGATCAATAATGTTGCAAGGAATCAAAATATATGGATATTATTTATACATCACAAACAATAAACATTTAAAATTTAATGGTTGCTTCATGTGTCCTATATATAAACTTCAAAAAGTCACTTATTCTTTCACTTCCCATAATCTAACAATGCCATCATCGCCACCCGATGCTAATAATCCTGGAGTCTTTGAATTCCAGTGCACACAATTCACATCTTGATCATGAGTATCCCTATCAGCAACAACTAAATTAAAAGTAGGCGAATGTGGATCTGAATCTGGTGCCATCTTAAATACTCGAATGCCATTATCACCACAAGCTGTAGCTATTAGATCTGTTGCTGGACACCATGAAATGTCGTATATAGCTCGTTCATGATATCCAGATAGAGTGCAAACACATTTCCATGATGGATCTTCACCAATGGTTGGAACACCTTCTGAATTTCCAGGAAGATATCGCCGCCATATCTTAACAGTTTTATCGTCACTGCATGATGCCATCATGTCACCCACATTATTAAAGTCAATGGCCCAGACTGTGGATGTATGAGACTGAAGGGTTTGGAACATAGACCATTCATCCCCATCTTCTTTGTAAAATCTAATAGTATCATCATAACTTGCAGATGCAAGAATATCTTCAAGAGGATGCCACCGAACACGTTTAACATCTTGAGTGTGACTGGCAAGGACACTAGCACAATCATATTCGTTGTCTTCTTCAACTTCCCAAACCCAAACTGTTTTGTCTCGGCTGCAAGTGGCAAGGAAACGTCCAGAAGCTGACCATCCAACACTTTTGACTTCGTTGTCATGGCCTTCTAAGTTGGCTACACATTCAAATTCACCTCCTCGACGATCCCAAATACAAGTGGTACCATCAAAACTGGCAGATGCTAACAATGAACCATTTGGGGACCAAGCAATACTACGAATCGCCCGGTGATGAGCATCAGTAAGTATAGCTAAAGATTCCCAAGAATTCCCAGATTTTCCCCAAATCCTAATAGTTTTATCAGCTCCACAGCTAGCTAATAACGTTCCTGAAGGATTCCAAGAAACAGACCAAATTCTATCCTTATGACCACTGAGTTCAGCGATTTGGGCAATCGACATCTTAAGGTGGACAATAACAACAGGTAGAAAGAAAATATACGAATATTTTGGATTAACTAGATTACTGTATATTTTAAGTTAAAGTTAAAATATTATTTAAAAAAAAAGATTTATCTAATTTTGATAAACCGATGATATAGACAAAGTACTTCAATGCATTAAACCGCCGTAAAGCGAATCACGTTTGTTTACATGATTTAATATTTCACAACTTCCTTATTTAGTTGTTCATATGCTGCTCTGCTTAAAAATATATTAGGAAGTATAAAAAGAAATATACAATACAATATACATTGAAAATGTACAATTTTTATATAACAATGAAATAAAATTTGTAATATCAATAATCCAGTCAATAAAAATAAATATACATATTATAAAATATCTTGTAACAATAAAAATCCGTCGAAGATAAGCATTTGCTTTGTAACTGGCTATCACCCACCACCATATAGGAAACCTGCAGTTCAAGTTCAAATGTGGCAGTATTGTTTATAAACAAAGAAATTCATTCGAGCCATCAACAAGTTAATTTACTCATACGTTACGTTAATTTCGCACACCAATCAGTTTTAAAATAATTATTCAATTTATTTACAATTTCTTACTTTTACGGGTTATTTACCAAAATCAACCATAAAATACATTAGGAAATAAAAATAATAACAATGCACAAAGATATACAATGTGAACTAAATTTCGATGCACAAACAAATATTTTGTTCCTAATAATTTCAATGATTTAGGTCTTTATGTTAAGCTTTAAAAAACACTTGACAGTATTTAATTCAAATTATATCTACTTAACTAATCTTAAAATATGTATTTAAAACAAGTTATATGAGAGAAATGAACAAACAGAAATGATTTTTACTCTGAAAATATGTAAAATTGTTCTTTATGAAATATTTAATTTAATATCTATTTCAAATTAAAAGAAATATAGAGTCATTTACACTAATTATTTGCATAAAAAATACATCGCAAACCAGTTATAGTTGTCTTAATAACTAGTAATATGCTCATAATAATAGGCATCGGAGAAAGTGTTTTGCATTTATAAGCTGTAAAATACACTGAAACATTAAATATTTTGCAATATGTATATAAATATATAAATACCTACAACAATTCTTTAGCTAATAAATCTATACCTATTTCTATTATTACAACCAATGTATTTATTAAATGATTAAAGATTATATATTTAATCAAATTTTATTTCATAAACTAGCCGCCTTTGGCGACCAGCTGGTTCGCCATGCGTAATGCATTCTAAAATTTTCAATTAAGTCACATATTCATTAGCCTTGAAGTAATTCCGAGCATTGATTGGCCTGAAATTAAAAATGTTTTTTTCCATGATGCTGCCAAAATATTAAATATGTTTTTTAAAGAAAGCGAAAAAGGAAAAAAATATTGAATAAATGATTTAGATGTTGCAAACGATTATAGAAACCTTGGCTTTGCATTCATTTTTTTTAGAAACTATCACATTTTATAATGGAAAAAAAATTATTGAATTAATGATCCAGATATTGCAAACGATTTTAGAAATATGCCATTAAGTCACGATTTCAATGTGTATCCTGTCTAAATTCAATCAGGTTTACCATAAATAAAGAAGATTTGTTGAATAAATGATTTAGATATTGCAAATGATTATAGAAACCTTTGCGTTGCGTTTATTTTTGTAGAAAATATCACATTTTATGTTTCTTTTATTTTATCCAGTCACGTGCTAAAAGCTCCATTTCTTTAGATTTGATTTACGATGATAGTTTTTTTTTTAATTTGAACTTCCGTCCTTATTTTTTTTTTATTCTATCCAGTCACGTGCTAAAAAAACATGGTTAAAATATTTCTTTAAAAATTCGTTGAAAATAGGAGCTTAAGTTATACATTAAAACACTGCTACCATTAGAAAGCTAATTTTATAATCTTTAAATTGATGTAAAAATGATGTTTGTGCGATAATATTTTCGGAAGTTATAGCGGAAAAACGTCGAAATTTCTCTTAAATTTTAATTAATTCAAATTCTAATTAAAAATTCGAAAAAACGGTTCCGAGGTGCACATTCCCAGCCTCCAAGGTATACATGTACCAAATTTGGTAGCTGTAGGTCCAACGGTCTGACCTGTAGAGCGCCAACACACACACACACACACATTGAGCTTTATTATAAGTATAGATATAGATGAATAGCATAAATCAATAGTCACAGATACCTAATATACCTAAAATAAAATTTTATTGATAAATTATTGTTTTAATCATATTTAAAAAGTCTAAATAAGAAATTAAAATAGTAAAATAATGCTTGTATTTGAAAAACATTAGAAATATGCAGTTCATGTATCTGGGATTTTTTAAAAAAGTTAAGATGAAATGTACACAAATTACAATAAAAAAAACTCGTCCACAAACACAAATAATGTTTTAAAAAAATATTATTTTTATCAGCAGGATCTCTGAATATTAATAGCTTGGAAGGAAATCTTTACCTAACAAGTAGGAGTTTTTCTCTCTGCTTTTCGTTCTTTTCTTTGAAAGCAGAAAAATAACACAATAGAATGAATTATTTTTATTTTCTAAAATACATTGTATGGATGAGTTCAACTTTCTGCTGTGGGGGAGTTTGTCACTAATATGGCCATCAAATAATGTATTCGAAATCCGAAAGTATGGCGAATATAGTGGTATTAACAAATAGAATAATATAGTGGTATTAACAAAATACACTAAAAAAAAATAAACACTCCTAAATTAAGACTGACGTCATCTCTTCTAGAACTTAATTAACATTTTAAAAAAAATTAGAAGATCAAAGATTGAAGAAAAACAAATGGAGATGAAGTTAATAGAACAGATCTTAACTTAAGATTCATGATTATTTGAATTGATTGCGATCGTTTTAAGAAAATTGGCGCTTCAATCGGCTGCAAAAAATAAAATTCCTCACAATTTTACGAAGACAAACAAATCGCAGGCAAAAAATGGCACTGTAAATTTCTGAAAGATAATCCTTCAGTCTTTTTATGTTCTCCAGAAATAACTTCAATCATGATAAGAACCAGGGACTTCAATAAACAAAACATTTATAATATTTTTAATTTGCAGTATTTGTAGAATAAAAAAGGAATTCTAATCGTCCAAAAATTCAAACTCGAGATTTTGGCAAATATCTACGATTCAGACCTCCCTATGTTTAAAAAAAAAAAAAAAAAAAAAAAAAAACTCATTTTTGGAAAATGCCTGTTTGTCTGTGACAAAAATAACACAAAAATGATTTGAACTGGACGGTTGAAATTTGGTGTACGATATTTACACTAAATTTGCAGATTTCCATCAATTTTGAGTAAAATCTGTTCAGTGGAGGTCTTGCTGATGAAATATAATTTAATAGATAAATAAATATAATAGATAAATAAATATAATAGATAAATAAAATATATAAATGATAAATAAAATTTGGTACACATATTTAGCATCTATAGTGTAAATATCTGTCATATTTTTTTTTAATTCTTTTAAGAAAAACAGTGCCTAAAACATAAATTCGATTTTTGGATATTATTAACGCATGCCAGGGATAAATCGCCAAATAACTCGCCAAAAGATTCAGAAAAAAATGCTAAATTCTCGTAAAAAATTACATTTTGTAACTACTGCACGAGAATGCCATGTAAAGCGTTCTTTGCCATGACAAATTTATTAGAGAACATGCGGGATTTTTTTTTCTTGTGGGGAAACCACTTCCGATGATTTTTATAAACATAAAAGACGAGTACGTTTCCACTAACATTTGTGTTATGTGGATAACAGTTATTATTGAACAACTTCAAAATCATTTAAGTTCATTACTAAAAAAGAAAAACATCGAATGCGTGGATATAAACAGCGAGAAGGCGAGGAGGTTAGTCGTCGAATGTTGGAAGTGAATTTATACCTTCATCCTAAAATTCATACGTGTTGGTGAGTAAGTTGGTTTAAAACAAAGAGCAATGCCAGTTATATTTAAATTAATTTTTTTTTATTCTTAAATTTTTTTACAAAATTAATTTTATTTCCTGGTTTTCCAAATTTTGGTGTTTTTAATTAATTTAAAAGAAACTTATTGCCATCTATACTTTAAATTAAATTGAACATTGTTCAAAATTGCTGGCACAATCCGGATTATATATAGATCAAAAGACTAAAATAAATTTTTCAATGTTTTATTTGGTTTTATGAAAAAAAAAGAAAATGACTTTCTCTTGCAATTCAGTTCATAAATTTTAACAGCATTTGGACTAAACAAAAATTACAAGACCCTATTTCCATGTAAATATTTTTATGCTATTTCAATTATATGCGCCGAATTAAAAAAAAGTTATGAATTAATTAAGCACTTTTATAATAGAAACCCACACTATAATTAGAACACTGACCTCTTTGATATTCACAAAGCACTCGACTGGGTCAGATTGTATCAAAAAACCTCTTCATAAGCGCTGAATTAGCAAATTGTAATCAGTATAGTTCCACCGCTACTTTTATTATTATCTTTTCCGATATAATTTCTGTATCTTTTTATGCATTTTTCTTTGCAAAAAAAGAGTGCTATAAATAATGTTAAAAAGTTGTTAATAAAAGTTAACCGATCTTAAGAAATTACTCCTTCAACAATTGTTGAAGGAGTAATTTCTTAAGATCGGTTAACTTTTTTATTTCACGCATATAATGGATAAATGAATTTGTAAAGTCATATATTCATTTTGATGTTTTTAAGATTTATCCTTAAAATTACTGCTTCCTTTTCCCATCTGTTGTTTAAAAGAATAAAGAAAATTTAAATTTCTTGCACGAAATTTCAAAGCATGCATATGTTTTAAGTTCCATTAATCTATATTTATGTTTGTTTTTAATTACTCTTAAATATATAGCAGCAGTTGAATGCACACAAAAAAATTACATCTAATATAGCCATACCGTGCGTGAGTATAACTCTAGTATCTAAAACAATGCAAAGTATTTCTATTTAATATACATACAAATATTTTTTAATATATTGAAATTGGAAAGGAAATACTGAAATATAATTGGTGTCACTAAAAAGCTTATTTTTAAAGTTTAAAGGAATGGTGGACTCTATTAGACAATTTTGCAAATTACTCAGTTAGGGTTATGAAAATTTTTATGCATCTGGATTTAAATTTAAACACGTCAAATTTCTTTTAAAATCATTTTTAAACTAAGTATATTATTTAAAAAAATTTAAATCATGTATAATTTTTTAAAATTTTTAAATATATATTTGATGGCTTATTTTTTCTATTATTTTTTATTGATTAAACTGTGCATAATTTTGTAATTCCAATTAAAAGTTAATTTTTTAGAAATATTTTCATGCACATTTAGAAATTTTTCCCAGGAATTTTATATTATTTTGAATTAAAATTGACTTTTAACTATCTAAAAAATTCAAAACATAAAATACATGCCCTATTTCTTTGAATGTTTGACCGAAGTCTTTATGATAAATTTCATTTAATTTTTTCAAAAATTAAGACACAGGGAACATTTCAAAGATATTTAAATCTGATTACAATATCATTTTGAGAAAAGTCACTAAAATGTTTTTTTTTTTCCTCTTAACCTTTCAAGTATTTATTTTATTAACAATACATTTTATAACACTAATAATAAAATACTACACACTATAACACTAATAATAAA
>JAPMOQ010063219.1:1515122-1528244 GCA_026543055.1 Argiope trifasciata
CACTATAACACTAATAATAAAATACTACACACTATAACACTAATAATGAAATTGCATTTTTGTCCATTTTTACATATTTCAAAGACCACTGTCTCTCTAACGTAAAATGAAAATGTTTTTTTTTGTGTGTGTGTGTGTATGTGTGTGTTTCGTGCAATTATATGTACTGAAATGATTGTAAATTATTATAATTTAAATATTAAACTAAAAATCTAATAAAATTTTTGAAATACATTTCTAAGAAGGGACTTACTTCCATAGAAGTAATAACGACGCCATATTTGGAAGCTTTGAGTTCAATTATCTGTCTTAAAGTGTGTTTTGATTTTTTTTTTTTTTCCGCTAAGCATGTCGTATAAAGTTATTGAATGAGAAAATGCAAACCTGTAAATTGTATCAGGTTACTTTTTAGTTTTTTTATCACTACTATTTGTAAAGAGATAGTGTGACGCTATAATTAAGCTATTATAAATAAGTGTAATATTTAAAGTGCAATAATAGAGTGGTATTTAGTCATTTTATGATCCTAAACAGTTCATATGATGAGTCCCTGCTTTTAACAAACCAATATGTAAGCAATTTTATTATATTCTAATTTTTTATAGCAACTTGTTGAATTAATAACAATTTTGTAATTTTTCATAGAAACTTATTTTGAAATATATATATATATATATATATATATAATAGCAAAAATGATTTAAATAATAAAATTCTTAAAAAAAAAAATTAAACTGAACTATTAGTTAGTAATGCTCTTATTTACAAATAAAATAATTAAACTTTTACAGTAAATTATAATAAAATTATAAATTTCGAACAAATATTATTTCAAAATTATTTTATATTATTTATAAGTGGAGCCATTTAAAACAATGATTAATATTCCTATATATTACAAATAACTAATTATCTCTTAATTTATCTAATAATGTTTTTAATAATTTAAAGTAAATATATGTAAATTATTTTAAAGTTCAAAAAAATTCTTAATTTTTACAACTTTATTTATTTAGCTACTAGTAAAATAACATTTTTTAACCTCTGCGACTGAGGCCCCCACAACCTATCAGCCCTAGATAGCTGTTTTGTCTGCTTAGACGGAAATCCGCCACTATACAGTGATAATGCCATTCACTCCGAAGATCCAGATCAGATCTTCAAAGGAACCATTCATGTGTGGACCCTGTTCCTTGTGAACAGAAGGGATGCTCTTTTGTAAACCAACACTGGGTTGAGTGTGGGATCATTTTGCACCGAAAATTTGGGTATCTTGACACTATAAAAATTTGAAATGCAAACTCATTCGAGTGATCTCGTATTTTTGGTGTTAATTATTAATGAAAACAATATGTTTATTTTTTTAAGCAGGTATTCCCAGGATGTGTAGGGGCTACGGTGACATGGTGGTAAGGTCGCAGCTTCGGAATATCTCTCTTTTATTACTGAAAGCTCATTTTTCATTTTTTTTTTCGTCTTTTACGGAAATTTTGCAATGCATTTTACCTTTTTTATTTTATTTAATTCATTTTTATTTAGGGGCCGTGGTGGCCTGGTGGTAAGGTCTCGGTTTCGGAACCGGAGGGTTTCGATTTGGGGACTCGATTCCTCCGAAGAACTGTCGTGTGAGGGGGTCTCTTGTACGTTAAATCTGTCACGTGAAACGTCCTCCCGCTGGTGTAGTGTGGTGTGGAGAAGGTGGTGCCAGCTCAGGTGTCGTCCTCGTCATCTGACCGGGGTTCAAAATTACGAAGTCCGTCCCAAAATAGCCCTAATGTTGCTTTACAAGGGGACGTTAAAATAACTAAACTAAACCAAAACCCAGGGTATGTAAAAGGAAAACACATTAGAAATTTGCCATCTCTAAAAAATATGTATTACGATGGTGAAAACTTCATGCAAGAGAATTTGGTTTAGCTTAGTTATATTAACGTCCCGTTTTAAAGAAAACCACTAGGGCTATTTTGGGACTTAACTCATAATTTTGACCCGCTTTCAGATATAAAGGACAACACCTGAAATAACACCCTATTTTCAAACTTCCACACCGCGCCAATGGACGGACGTTTGGCCCGACAGATTTAACGTGCACCAGACCCGCTTACACAACGGTTCTTCAGTGGCTTGATTCCTCGAACTTGAAATCTTGCGGTTCCAAAGCCGAAACTTTACCACCAGGCCACCACGCCCCTAGGGAAAGCTGAAAGATTTCTTGTTTCGCCAATGATTTTTTTTCTCCAACCAAGATGCAACTTTCAATTTATCATTGGTTTACTAGTCAATAATGAAGACAATCTAAAATCCTTGCTCATACGGTTTAGTTCTGTGATAACGGGTTGACAGGCTGTAATTTTCTTTTTTTTTTAAAGTTTAAGTTGATCTTATATTTTAAAGCTTTTCTTAATTAGGATAGAATAATTATAAATATATTTATTAATAACTTTACATGAAATGGCTGGGCAAAAGGATTGTTAAAACTCTTCTTAGTTTTAATTGCTTTAGTTTGAAAAAATTTCCTGTATTCCAATATATATATATTTTTATTTATTTACATCTAGATTACCAATAAATTGTCCAACATTCATCACAATTAATCTGTTATTTATACTGAAAAAAAAAAATGCAAAAAATTATCACCTCAGCGATAATGTTGCACCAAAAGCAGAATTAAAATATTTATTATTTTTAAATTATAGTAATAATAGAATGCTTCTCCAGAAATCAGGCAAAAGAAGTTATTAACAGTTAGGGATAATATTATAATAAAATATTGCATCACTAAAAAATTTAATATCTTGAATTCTTTTAAAATGTAGAAATTATTTTTACAAGATAATATGCGCTGTAGCTACTGAAGAAGAACGTTAATTTATCAGTAAATTTTCAGTTAACCCATTTGCATCAAATGAAAATATGGAAAAAAGGCCTATATCACGGAAAATTTTTTTATTTCATATTTAGGTGTCAAATTGTATAAAAATAGAAGAAAAAATCATTTTTGATCATTATTTGTTAGTTATTTTGTTCAGTGTGGTAATATTTGAAATGTGGGATGCATATAGGTATATAGAATATAATATGAATATAGTATATAGCGTATAATATGATGCAGCCTATATATACGCTCCAGTGATAGTGACCTGGAAAATTGAGCGTATATGTACGCTAATGATGCAAATAGCTTAAGAATCTAATCAAAATATAATAAAATACTTTGTTAGTCAACACATAATAAACAAGATGCAACGGTATTTTAATTTTAGAAACTCTAATAACTAAACTTGAACAATGGGACTCAAAAATGAGCAGTTATAATTGAGGGCAGGCTAAAGATCAGATTCTTAAAAAAATAAATACTATTGTTGAACTTCTATTTAGCGCAATGATTTACTTTTGTAAAAACAAACAAAAATATAAGGAGGAAAACAAGAAAGGGCTGAACCTTTATCATAGAAACAAGGATTATTATTATTATTTTACTTTAAAAGGATTGTCCATAGCGTTTTTTTTTTTTATTATTATTATGGAAAAAAAAGATGAGATGAGTGTGAACAGTGGAACTTTCCTAACTCCTTTTTCCCGCCGTTCGGTTGCCCAATGAGTCACCCGTGTCTCTCGCCCACGAAATGAATCACCCGTTCGACAGATCTTCCTTCTGGTATTGTCTCAGGGTCACTTCAATTTGGGCCACTTTCGGAAAAAGGAAATCCGACTGACTGAATCACCCTCGCCCACTCGTAACCATTCCGCTCCCAACCCCCACCCCTCTCATCACCCTACATGGGGTTCATTAGACCCCGGGTGTGGTGTGGTTACTCAAGCAGCATCTCAAACGATCTGATACACATTTCGGATTTGATGCAGTTGCTGCCAAAAAAAAATCTTTCAAGTTGTTTTAGGTCTTTGTATGTATCATGTTCTAACTTCGTTGTAGTGATATTCTGCCCGAATTATCACTATTTTTAAGTAAACCTCTTTAATCATAAATGATTATCTAGATTGAGCTTAAAATAATTTAATAAGTAGAATGGACATTTCCTTTTTTTCCCTCTTCCATATATTTAATATTTTATCGCTAATTTGGTAGGTGAAAGAAAATAAAGTTGATAGTCTTATAGAGATCAGACATTCCAAATTTGTTAAGATAATTTTTATTTTTTGTTACTCATCATGGATTTGCATCAAATGTCTCGAATTATTCTTTTTTTGTTTTGTTTTGTTTTTGTTTTAAATTCCAAGTTAATAGATTATAATAGTGAACACCCTGGGGGGGGGGACATCGAAATGAGTATGAGATGCTTCTGGCCTGATGTTTGGATTTCGCCACCCTGGAAGGTATGCGATAGGGTGGGAGTCCGGCTCCTTCCATCTATGGCAGGACGTACTTCCTTAAGCCGTGGTTAAACGACCTGCCACCTCACAGATTTGGTCATAAATCAGACCTCCGACCCACTGGAGGACCACACTTCTCCATAGCCACGAGGATGCGTTTCCCCTTCGACCCCTCTTGCGACTCCTTTGATGCCTGGGCAGTTTAATGACAAATTGTCGGTAGAGTCGACAGGCATCAAAGAAAACCAGAAAACCGCAAGAAGGGTCGAAGGGCAGCACGTGACTCCTCTGCAGACGGGTGCAGGTCATGTTACCGGCCCTTTAGAGAAGAGTTGTACCGTGGCCGGTGGTGGCCCTTAGGACGCAACCACAATTCCCGTCAGTGTAGCTGTAGCAGCAGTCGACCACAACAAATCCTGTCGATACTTCTATGTTCAGTGGTGGCTGGGTGGTCGGCTGTATGCAAGAAGAAGTGTAGCTGTAGCGGCGGTCCGGTCATTCAGTATTTATTATCCACGGATAATAAATATTGAATGACTGGACCACCTTCGGGCGGTTCGTAGAGTCAGTACTATGACTTAACTAAGTTTTCTTTAAAGCCACTCTACTGTCCTACCGTCACAAGAAAAACCCTTAACATGGTTGCCATAAGTAGATGAGTCTAAGTAAGGAGGAAAGTAAGCATTAAACCACGTTTGGCTAACTAAACGCGCTTCATTAGGCGAGAAATTCTTTTCGCTTGTGTTTATATAGATGTATTTATATGGTAGTTAAATAAAATTAAACAGAAGATAAACTTAGAAATTCCTTGTTATTTAAGCTTTAAAATAATGTCTTGCATAAGAAAGCCTTCAACGATATTTCTTCAACAGCTTTTGTATCGATTTTTTTAAGACCTGAGGCTGCCGTCAATTAAATAAAAACCATTGGATAATAACAAAATAGTTTGATATTTTCTTGAAGATTCATGTGTCTTTAAGAGTGGAAAGCTTACGTTTTAAAACTAAATTCCCGCTACTACAATTTATGAGTTTTGAAAAAGGTGAAAACGAACGATAGTTTCAAATAATCAAACTTAGGATCAAAAAAAAAAAAATTAGTTAATTTGGAACTGTTTAATTCATTATAAATCTTTTACTGTTTGATGTAAATTAAAAGAAAAAACACGAAATTCAGCAAAAATTAACATGTTAATAAATCAGTAAATATTCAAAATTAAAGATATTTATTCCTTTCATATTCTTTTAAGAACTAACGAAATATTTATCGAAATCTCAAAATTCATTACCCAGTCGTCCGTAGCACTTCTTACAGATATATTACATATAACGTAATATCCACAAATTATTAAAGAAAAAATATTTCCAAAGAATTTTAAAAAACTAAAACATTCAAAATTATTTAGCTGACATCGATTACTAACTGATTGTATAAGTGAAATTAATTTTCTCAAAAAGCCTGATACAATTTAGTTGATCAATCAAATTAACACTGTACAAGGCAAAATGAGACTTCTAACCGGCGATTCTTCAAATGATAATGATCCTTTTAACAAGTTCTTTTGGTGCTAAAAGAAATACAGCCCTTTCCTTCACCCCCAAAATATAATAGAATATCCTGTTTTTAAGCCGACAGACCCCTACTTTTAAGGTGACTAGGATTTCTCTCGTGACAGTAAGTATTTTGACCGCGATCTGCTGTATGTGAAAGTTGCTGGAGCTAAACCTTCTTCTCTGATGAGGTGCGAATTTGGAGAGAGGGTGCTGACTCAGCTGTTGTCCTCATCATCCAATTGCGATTTCAAATTACGTGGTACCTCCCAAAGTAGCCCGTAGTGGAACGATGTAGAGAGTGGAACCTAATTCACTAATTCCAGAAAGACCTAGATAGCTGGTAACAATTTTTTGGGGGGGGAAGGAAAAATTTATTTCTTTTGAAGGCAAATACTAAATTTCATTCTTCTAGTTCAAGACTTTTTAAAAAATAATTTATTAGGCTTACAGACAAATAGACGGAAGATATATATATATATATATATATATATATATATATATATATATATATATATATAATAACGAAAATATGCTTTTCAGATTCTGAGGTATAAGAAACATCTAGAAGCCTGACTTCTAGCTCAAATGAAGATGATACACACATTCGCTTGCAGAACCCCTTTTTACAGGGGGAGTCATTCATACACCTCACAGATAGAAAACAGAACAACCATGCTCGAACTCGGGACGCTCAGACCATGGGGAAGGCACGCTACCCCTAAGACAGGATGCCGGCGGTAGTTTGTTAGAAAAGAGAGTTAAGAGATCACGGTTTTTTCTGAGAGGATTTTTCAACAGCCTATTAAATGACTCATTGTTTTGAATAAGGTGTAGTTATTTGACGATCTAGATAACTATGCAGTTTCACCAGCTTCTTTTTAACAATGCATTAAAATAAAGGAATTTTTGACTCACTATATCTCTTAAAAACGTCAGGTAAAAATGAAAGACTCCTCAATTTTGTGTATCTTAATGTTTATGTAAAACAGAAATAGGCTAAGTGTTCTCACAAAGGATGTCATGTGATGTGATTATAGTTATTAAATTTATATCGTTGCAAAATACATTTATTAATGTGATTTGTACATCAACGGGAAGGTAAAAGGAAAATATTTTTTAAAGATTTGCATCCGGTGAAAACAAAAGAAAAATTGAACTCCAAATGAGATTTTATCGCTTGAACAATGCGTTTTGTAAGAAAAGGAGACAATTGCATGCATTTTTAACAAATAGGAATCATTTTTATGAATGAATTACCATGTAAGTTTCTCTTTCCTGTTGAAAATGCAAAAATAAAGTACTGCTATCATTAGTAAACCATTACCCATCATTCATTTCGACTAAAAATTCTAAGAATGAGATATGCTAAAATTACAACTTGTGCATCATTATTTTCTCTTGTAAATAAAATTGTGTTCTTTTGGGTTTTTACAAGGTTTTTATCCGTAATTCACTTTCCTTATATTCACTGTATGCCTATTTTTAGTCGTTTTTTACTTAAGTAAGGTTTTTACAATTATTATTATTATTATTTTGGAGGAAACATTGTTTTTATTGTTTGTTTTGTTAAATTAGGAAAAAAAAAAAAACGATATATAAGCGAATAAATCAGTCGGCACAGGTGTGATGTGTATCTGGTAATTTGAATCCGAATTTTTTTCTATTTTCTTTTCTTTTCTTTCTTTTTTCCTTTTTTTCCTATAGGATTGTATCGGCTATTGCAGTGATGTGTGTAGGTGTGTGAGAGCGCGCGTTTTCTTAAACTCAAATAATATAAAGAAAAATCGAACCTCCTGGCTGAAATAATGTTCATGATAGCATTTTATGCTAGATTAAATTTATTTTTTAAAATTTATCCTGGTGGTGGGTCTAATGCCACTTGGTCATACCATGCACGAATAAGCGGAGCTCTTTCGAGTGAAGGCAAAGGTGTGCGCCTTTCTTTGTCAACGAGCACCGTTAAGGTGAAAGTGCAACTTTGCTCGAACACACACGACACAACCCTTTATAGGGGGCGGTCGAACTCAATCATACACTCATTCATCCATCCGCAAGTCTGAATTTAGATTCAAATCAGAAACCGACTTATCCCTGATTCGGTATCATTACCTTAATGATACCTTAGAGGTATCATTTGTTATAGGAATTTGGAGAACTTTACAATCACGACCTATTTAACGTGTCCCAACTGCCATTAGCCAACACGGCGGCCTTTGGTCGAGACGAGGACAGAATCAGTGACCTTTTGGTTACGAGACTGACGCTCTACCAACCAGGCTACGGCGACCTGCAAAATTTATCCTAAATATATAATTGATAACTGATACAAAAAATTATTTTATAAAGTCGTAAAGCGCATGATAATAATGCCATCAACAGAAACAATGAAAATTATTGTTACAAAAATATTCTTATATATTTTGAAATTTTTATAAATCATTTAAATTATATTAGCACAAACATTCCAAAAGAATTGTGTTGAAAGAAAGTTGGTATTTCCTGCAAAGACTTTTTTTTAAAATTTTAAAATGATGTAAAATTGGTTTATGTATAGTAATATATTCCAAAGTAATTGTGGGAAAACGTTAAATTTCGAATTAATTTTTAATCAAAAATTTTAGTACATCGTACTATGAATAAAACTCCTGAGATATCAATTCATTCAAGTACAGTGATTTATATAGTTTTCCGATAAAAAGTAATAACACATGAAATTTCCTAGAAGATTCTTCAGATTCCTGTTCTTATGACAGATATGGTAATAATTCTTGTATTTTACAGAACTTTTGCTTCTGTCTCACAGTATCTATTTTAAGCATCTAAAGTATAGATTTGTGACACATTTTTAATTAAATTCGTCAAATGTTGACTTTCTGTCGATTTGTCGATTCATATGTTTATAAACGTAACGTCTTTAATAAGTGAAATTTGGTATGTGGTCTTGTTATTTCAAAGGTGTCCAAAACGCATATTTGTCTTTCTTTACTAAAAAATATTTGATCTACGGAGTATAAAACATTCATGTGCGGAACATCGACAGTAAAAATCTGAACGCTGAGGAAATTCTACATTCATGGCTTGACACGAGATTCACAGATTTTATGCGAGGGGGAGGGAATATAATTACTGTTCATGCTCATTTCTCCATCCCGCCAAATCACCTGATTCCATGTAAGCACGTGACTCAGTGCAATCACGTGACACGAGCTGCATGTATATATTACTGTGCTGTTCAGTTCTTTTATTATTGTGTTTTAATAAAAGCTTGATTTTAACATGGCATGATTTTATTTGAAGAGTATTTAATATAGTCCGTCGATGTGTTGAGTGAGGAGTTAAAAATTAGTTTATTAAAGAATATACGACAAAATTTCAAGGGAAACCATTCCAGGTGATTTTCATACAGACTTATCCTTTTTGGATGAGATTTTGCTGCATGTGCAATGCATTCATGGCATAATTGTCCCTCCTTCGAATTAGTTTATGAGGACATTGAAGGTTTTAGAGAAAAAAAACGCAGTGGAGTTAATATCCTTATGACTTAATCCTCAGGGGTGGGGGCACTAGTAATTGAGGATAAGATGCTTTCGGGATGGTGGTTGAATCTCGTCAACTCGGTGGGTACAAAAGGTGGGATTGATGACATACTCTCTACAGGGAGGGTTGTACAGTGGTCGGAGATAGCCATTAGGACTCAACCTCAGTTAATTCCAGTGTTTCTGAAGTGAGTTGGATCGAACACCCATTCACGCAGCAAGATCCATACCATAATAAACCATATCCATTAATACCAAGACCTCTTCAGGGTTATACAATAGCTGAGACCAAATTGCCAATCACAGTCAGCCTAAAATATAACTTCAAAAGTGTAACTTATTTTTGTTCTCCCCATGTAATTATTACCTCAACAAAAAACTGAATGCAGTCGTGTAAGATTCGACACCAATGGGATTCTCTCTGGAGATACCTGGATGGTTTGTCTTCTCTATCTTTCTTTATTTCTTATCTCTTTCTTCCTTTTTTTCCCTTCCATTTTGTGCCCTTCTAATCGGTTAGAAAACTTAATGTTATAGGCACCGGGGGCGCAAAATGGCGTTATGTTATGTTTCTGAAGTGACGGTCAGGTCATTCAGTTTTATGGTTTATTCGTGTGCCTTTGGGCGGGTTGGAGGTCAGTTATATGACTATCCCCTTGACTTTCTAATACAATAAAGGTGTTATATCAGAGAACGCCTAGCATGTGCTAGCATATTATAGTAACAAAATAGTAACCGTTGTCTTGAATGTAGTATCTTTATTGAATTGATAGTGCCATCCTTGGATAGATTTTTGGTAATTAATCCCTAGTTTTCATTTTCAGATGCGTTCTTCCCAGCCGATTGAAGCAGAAATTTGACAAATTTTTTTAAGTTATTTTCATACTCTTAAGGCAGCAAAATCGCGTACCAAATTTGATATATTTAAGTCATTGTGTTTTTGAATTTCATCTTCACACATTTCTGAACGTACACACCAACAAACGGTCAACACCTAATTGGAGTTCACTCAAAATTTGTTCGGCGTTGTATACTGAAAATGTTGAATCTGTATACTTAATTTAATTTATAAAGCTTTGTTTATTCTGTAATTATCGTGCTACCGCATATTCCATAAGCCGAACTGATATATTTCCTCTGAACGCACTTTTGCTCAAAATTTGATAGAAATCTTCAAATTTGGTGCAAAGATCGCATTACATATTTAACCTTTCTATCACAAAGAGTTTCTGAGTTATTATTGTCACAGACAGATGGATATAAAGTCTGTTTTTCGAACTCATGGAGGCCTGGAAAATGGATCTTCAAAATGTCGCGTTCGAATTTTTTCGAAGATTATTTTACTTTCTCTTTAGTACTGTAGAGCTATCTTAATAAGATAGTAAAAGGCACTAAGCATTGGTGATCACTTGTGTCAAGCGGATATGTTACTCGGCTGCAAATCGCAAGTTCGCTCCTTGGCGAAATTCAATCTCCCCATTGGCGCGATACCACAATAAAACACCACCACAATACGATACGAGAAAGTAAAAAAGTCATTCGTTGTATATGCATATTTATAATGCAAAAGAAAATTTTCAAAAGCGAAGAAATGAATGCGAAAACTATAGATATTCGGTCCTGAAACCCTTTATATGAATGTCTGAAAAAATTACGGAAAGATAATTGAGTATGATTACATAATTTAGCAATACGCTCGGTAAGCTCACAAATGTCAGTGAACTTTTCTTTGCTGTTCAAAAGAAAAATTTATGTGGCATCTAACAACAAACCGCCCACAAAATCTCTTTTGAAATATTATCTTTTCCTAAGAAAAATCGTCGCAGACAGAGGAGCTGGCGTTTGAATTACTGGTATTTAAAGATTACATTGACTTCACCAAAAGAAAAAAGTAAATAAAGAAAGGCAAACAGAGAAACGGACAAGCAAAAATTCACGGATAAAAAAAAAAGATAAAAGTATCTTTTGTGAGTTGTGACAGAGATGCTGCGTATTATCTGTAGTGAGTAGGTGGCAGGCATTCTCTGTGCGTGGACGGGTCAAAGATTATACGGCAGATGATACTTGCCGTTTTGGGAGATTCGTAGAAATAAACTGCAAAAGACGAAAAAAGAAAGCATTGATTTAGCTCGGGAAAAAAATAGCGATTTGCCAACTTGGTACAAAAACAGAAATTGTAGCATAATAAACAATATACCGTAATATCTCGAAGTTACTTAGTAGTAGGGACTGCCAAAACACCAACACTAAGTCGAAATCTAATTTTGTATATATGAAGGGTTGCCATACATCCCTTATATAAAAGACTATCATCGTTTTTCTCTATTCTCTTCTTTACAGCTTTTTATCCAGTTTTCTTCCTTACTCCGAGTGAGATAAATTGAAAGATAATACCAATAAAATTGCGATGCTACTATGAAGTGATTATGGAAGAAAAATGGCTGACGTGTCTTTCAAATAAGTAATATATTGATTAGAAGACACATCTAAAAAAGTTATGCGAATACGGATTTATCATCCTAGACCACAAAGGCAATGAGGAGAAAATATTTTTCCTATAGCCAGCTAAAGGATCGGACGCAAGAAACAGGTTGTCAGTGAGAGGCAATGAAAATAATTTTTATCTGTCATTATAATTTTAAAGGGTTTGAGTCCAATTTTATAATTATGTGAAAGAAATCAATAAAAATTATTTCTCCAAATCTTTCTTGCATATTCTCTAGTAAAAACATCATTACAGACAACGTTTTTTATGACAATGTCGCTCAACAGTTACTAGTATCAACCTTTGTCTCGGATTCAGCATTTTTATTGAATCTATCGTGGCATCTTTTGTGATTTTTTTACGATAATCCGTGACATGCGGTTAATAGTATCTAAAAATCAAATTTGTGATGTAATCGTTTTTTTTCCTAACCAATTGAAATTAAAATTTGACACAAAAACTACATTTTTCCAAAATAAAAAATACCCTAACAATAATATACAAAATTCCATACTAAATTTGATATATTTAATCAATGCGTTTTTGAATTCTCGCGTTTAGATGTTTCTGAGAGTACAAACCGATAAACATCCAATTCCATCTTGGGTTTGGTTTAAAATTTGATTCTATAACTATAAATGTTGATGTTGTTGTTGATGATGATGATGATGTCGTGTCAGTATTTCCGCGGAAAGAGGGTGCAGTAGCTTCCAAAGAGTAAAGACCCTTGAGCACCCAGATGGCAGAAGCCTGACTTCTATCTCAAATGAAGGTGACACACACATTCGCCTGCACAGCCCCTTTTTATAGGGGGGGCACATTCATACATCTCACAGATAGAACACAGAACAACCCTGCCCGAACCCGGGACGCCTAGATCACGTGGAAGACACGCTACCTCTGTGCCAGGACGCCGGCACTATAAATATTAAATCTATGTAAAGAATTTTATCTATCTGGCTCTCTTCATTTAGTAGTTATTGTGTTAACTTACTTTCTGACACACGAACAGACAGACTTCCTATCAATGGATTTTACTCAAAATTTGATAGAAATATACAAATTATTGGGTTGTTCGGAAAGTCATTTCGTTTGTTTTTTTTTGTCAAAATGAAAAGAAATTTTCGTTTAATGAATAAATTATTTATTAAATTATAAAATTGCCATTTTGGTCTAATACCTTTTGCCATATTTTTGGTAGTAACATGATTACACG
>JAPMOQ010063219.1:1533244-1557670 GCA_026543055.1 Argiope trifasciata
TACAAAGAAATGCTGAACCTAAGATCAAATCTAGAATATAGAACAAACATACGGTCGTAAAATAACTAAAATAATAATTTTAAAAAGGCAGAGGTCAAAAACCTCTCCTTAAACTTCAAATATACAAGAAACAAAAGAAAACAAACATAGAACAAAACAATGGTAAAGATAAATACCTGCGAAATCGGATAAATACAAACATTTGCAAATTTGTATAAAACATATTTCTATTTATCATACTAATACCCAATTATGACGGTAATGTTTATTCAGCCAGTCTCTGGTAATTGTGTTTGTTTCATTCTTTGTTTTCTTTTATTTCTCGGATTGTGAATTCTCATATTCTTTCAATTATTATTATTATTACATCTATACGAATTATTAAAGTATTTATTAACTGTTTTCCAAAAAGTACTTGGTTGAATTTTATTTAGGGTATCTTGTAAAAAAAAATCTGGCTGTATTAAAGGCGCCAGCAGTTTGAGAAACATCGCACTAAGTTGTTAAAAAAACTTTAAAATAAAATGGTTTTTTGAATGATTTATTATACTTCCTTTATCTTTTCTTAAATGGTAAACTATCCTTTAAAGAGTTCGAATTGTTCTGTTTCCTGTCTTCCTGCACTGTATTTTTCCTATCTTTATTCAATAATGTCTTCAACTTTAAATTTGTTATCGTTCTTTAAACATCTATAATATGCTGTTCGTCTGGACTAGCTGCCTTAAACTATTTTTCCACTATAGAAACTTTTCTGTAGATTCTTTAACACACATTGTGTTTCGTTGCTTGAGAAGTAACTGTATATTTAAAAATATAAAATTTAACTTTTGGGTATTAATGTTAAGTAAAGATAGATTCTTTGAAAAATACATAAAAAGAAATGTTTAATTAAGCTGTTTCAGAATTAAAGAAAGTTTTTTTTCGGTATTAATTTGATTACATTGATAAATTAAAATGTGTATCAAAACTATTTACCGTCTATTTCAAATTTCACAAACGGAAACTTAAAGTCATGATTCGTAGATACAGAACTGCTGATGTTTCAAAAATTGACATAAAATGCACATACAAACATGATAATGTTTATAGGTTAGATACTATCTAATAATTGCGATCTGCAAAAATCAAAGTGCGTGTTGCTATTTATATGATGCAAAATTCATTCAAAATACTCTAATGGGCAGACCATTCAACTTAGATGTATCAAATTTGGAACATAGTCACTTCTTAAATAATAGTTAAGTAACCAATTGAAAAGAAATGACAATAACCGTAAAGAAGTTTTTTTTAAAATTTTAAACAGGATTTTAATTAAAAGCCATTTGAAACTTAAATCAGTAAAGATCATTTGAAACTTAAACTTTTCCTTAATAAGTTTAGAGTACATAATTGCCTGAATTCTTTTTATACCTTTTTGAAATTGAAAACAAGTTTTATATTAATACTGATCCTTTTTTTCTAATTTTAATAAATTTATCAAAATATTTTTGAGTATATTTTGCGGCAATTCTTTTCATTATTTTTATTACTGAATATATAATTACTCTCATTGCGAAACCATCGAATATTTTTTTGCTGATTTATGCTTAAATCATTACCATTAAAATATTTTTTAAAGATTACAACTTAGAGCAATAATATTGAATCTTATTTTTTGAATGCGGTATAATTCTATATAAAGACATTAAAAATAAAAAATAGCACTATTTTGTGGGAACTTTTTTTAAAATTGTCAACAATTATTTTTCACTTTAATTAAGGAATAAAATTAAATTTAAAAAGCTTTAAAATATTCCTATTTATATTTTTCAGCATTTCACCGGGGTTTCCGAAAATGAAGAGAGCATTAAAAGTTTTATGGGCATGAATACCGTTTTCGAATTTACTGATTTTCACTAACCGATATAATTTGGTCAGTTGATGTCCATCGTCTCTAGCATCCGTTTGTTTGTGATTATAAAGATTTTTAAACATTTTTTTTTTTTTTTGCATTAAAATTCTATAACAACGGATCACATTATCTGGATTACGAAGATTATCTGGATGTGAATAATTAAGATTATTTTTAATAGCAGTTTTTTTTCCGAATTATATGTTTTCAATGTGAAGTAAACATTAAGGCTAAAATCCTTTCTTGTCTCTTATTATTAGAATTTTTATTCATTGCAGAGTGTAAACAAGAATGGTTTAACGATTCATATAATTAAATTTATGTTGCACTAATAACATAATTATATCGTTTGCTAATATTTTTTTTTATCTTTACAGATTTTTTTTGTTTCTTTCCCTGATTTTTTGCGTTCAATTTTTATAAAACTATTTTTACAGGGCATATTTTACTTTTAAAAATAATTGTAAATAAATCGGTCGCTTCTAAAATTCAGAAAGAATAACATTATTATTTCAGATAAATAAAACGACCATTAAATATTAGAAAATTAGAGCATTATTTTATAAAAATATCACATCTATTTAGAATATTGTTATTTGGAGTGATATAATTATGTATCTGCTACATGTTTATCCTAATAGCTACTTTTTAAATGACAAATATCAAACCCATTCTCTGTAAGGCAGATTTGGTCAATATAGACAGCTGTGTGGTGGTAACTTTAGTGCTTAAAAAACACTCTTCTTGGAGACCCTGATTTCACCCTGTTCGAACTCGTAAAATAATCTTTCATTAAAAGCATAATAACTTTTTTTTCAGATTCAGATACAAATTCTTTTTAACATATTTATTTTATATTTTCCTTCACATGTTATCATAGTTCAATGTGTAAAGCTACACTAACTTTTTTAATCTATTAAATAGTTTATAGAAAACAATAGCTATTTAATTCAATAGCTGTAAACAAAGCAATTTTTCTATTAAAAAAATAGTAAACAATTATATCCTCTTCTCTGTACAAAATCAGGAATTACTTTGAATTGTATTCAATTATGCCTGATTAAGACATGAAATTCAAATTTCCAAATTCAAATTGAGACAATTGCGAATTAATCTGTTGAAATGAATCTTGAAATTAATATAACATAAAATTTTAGTTACCACAATTAAGAATATTCGAAATTTAATAACTGATCAAACGAAATGTACTATTGCAATTTTTGACATACAGTACACTCCTGAGTATCCGGTCTAATGTGTCAGAAGGGTAGGCCGGAGCTCTCTGAATTAATTTCTTGCCCAATACCAGAAGACGAAGTTTTTGTACCAAAACTCACTATTACAATATATATTTTTTCATTAAGTACATACTAAATCCTCTATTTATCTCATTACACGTGAAATGTAAACAAGGACCAGTGAATCATAGAAGCAGTTGCTTGTTTTTGTTGTTGGACCAGAGTTTAATCGCAGTATTTTAATTTAATCTCTCCTCCATAATCACTTCAACTTTTTTTTCGGTTATCAAACACTTTAAATCCTTACTGTGATATACTTTTTAAAAAACATGAAACATACACCAAGAACAATTTACGAATACTGTACGTACTCTGATTGAGGTTTGTTACACACTGAGACAACAATGAACAAGGAACAACAGAACGCTTCTCTTTTCCTGTCACAGCTTGTATTTTGCACTGAACACGTAGAAGAATAATAGCAGATGCCCGCTTCCAATGCCTTAGCAATGCCTGCCTCCTTCAATTAATTACGACAAAATAAAGCTAGACTTCATAGCACGGAATCCGGATACTCGAAAGTGTATTATATTTTCAAATGCTTTCAAGAGTTTCAGCATCAGGATTCTCCAATAGCTTAATCCACATCTAATTTAAACACAACAAGAAATTGCTCAAATTATGATACGACAGATATTTGTCGCATGACACTTATTTTAAATTGACTAATTTTAGAAAAGCAGAACTATTAAAAACAGCTTTAGGAATGTTTCTTACGAAATCTAGGAAAAACAATTTCCCCCAAAAAGCTACAAAAAGATAAAAAATAACCTCCTAACAAAAACATAAATGCACCTGATACATCTTTAAATGACAACTGTTTTTCCTCGTCAATCTCTTGTATACTGATTCTTTTTCTTCGTTCAGCGAGCTGTATCTTAAATGATTCATCTCTTAAAAACTTATCAGGAATTCCTGAACTCAACAATCTCAAAATAATAGCATTAACTTTTGATTTGCAGCAGAAGCCTCTTCTCAGAGCCATTCCCATGGGCCATATTGCGAGGGTGTCTTTAGATATAAGAACGTCACTTGATCCATAAAGCAACTCAGCAGAGGTTCGGCTAATCAACTGAACGGAATGCTGACTGATATGTTTCCTTTCTCTAACGTTCGAAAAACTGTAGAACCAATTGTTTTTCAATATGGCCTTTCCAAGTGCAACGTAATGGGGCTGCTTGGATTCGAACAGAAACGTTATAACATCCGTTTCTTGAAGAGCATAGCACTGGTGCGTTCCTTTCCCCACAGCGTCAGCAAGATCTCGGAAATTCTGAATGGATTGTCCTTGTAAAGGTACCGTCAAGAAGGACAACAAGGCAGCTGAGTAACTGAAGGACACCACCATCGCTAGTGGCCACCAGAATACCAGCAGAAAATTAGATTTCTTGGTATTCCTTCGGATGGTCCATGGTTGTCTCAGGATGCTTGCAAAAAGCTCCAGAAAAATTCGACTATAAGAAGCCTTTCCTCTAAGAAGTATTTGAAAAAGAATCGGCACAGAAATAAGAAAAATAGCAAGGCATATCCAAATCCAGATTTCAAATGGATACAGGAAAGCCAGGGCCGGTGCTACTTCTCCTGGTTTTTCTATCAAAAATGTCATGCCCTCGGCTCTAAATGGTGTACTGAAATCAACCGCCTTGCTTCTGTCTTCGGATATAACAATACTACTTAGTGCCATGTCAACTTCACACCTGTTGACCATACCGATAAGACCAATCCATTGTCCATCATCATTTCGATGACCCCATATCGGTATCTTGGGAACGACGAACTCATATTTCATTCCCAAAGCTGACAGGATTGCAGAGAGGAAATTACCTTGAAATCCAGAAATTCGGTAATCACCATCTGATGTTCTGTTTATTTCGAGGTAATTAGGTGAAGGCAACACACCAACTTTCAACACTGATTGATTTTTCATGGTTCTAGAAAATTTAGAATGCAATGGAATTGATTTGGGGAGGATAATTGTCTCTGTAATAATCCACGAGTGTTTCAAGTTGTTGGAAAAAATACCATAAACAGATTTTTTTATAGTTCATATCAGTTTAGCGAAGATCCATTATCAAATTTAAGAAGTAAATGAATTTAGATGTTGATTTGATAGAGAATAATACAAATTTGAAAAAGAAATGGCATATAATTTAGAAACTCATTTTCGGCTGCCTTCCTTCAAAGAAAACTTAGTCGATGTTATTAAATAACTTGTCACCTTTTATATACCGAATGAAATAACGATTTTCAGACTTTCCAATAACATCGCTGACGTTTGGAATATTTTCTCTTGACATGTAAGTGAAGAGTAATATTTTTGAGGTAAAGATTTGTTTTGTACAGTTACACATAAACATCCGCCAGCATTTTAGCTGCGAAAAGAAAAGTTTTAAATGCTTTTTCATGATGAATAACATCACTGAAACTAGTATTTGAGGAATGTTTTATATCTTTCATACTGCTTCATCGATTTCGTGCATCGATTAAAAAAAAATGTGCAAACATAGAGGCACACCAACTTTACATTAATGTTCCAACATCAGCACTAAATATCACAGATTTTATAAACAAAGACACAACAATCTTTAAATAAAGGCCGTAAAATCAATATTTTCTCCGATAATGAAACATCTTAGCAAGTACTTATTTTTTGCGGAACATCTAATATCTTCTGAAATGCAGCATGTTCTTTTCTATGTTTTATAGAGTGGCAGTTGTTTTGAAATTGTTCTCTCTCAAATGACGCTGAGAAGGTTAAGCTTTACGTATTTTCAAGCGAACTTTAATATCAAACTGTTTAATAAACATTGCTGAAAAAATATTTGTTGTTACTAATCGTGTTCACATTCAAATTTGATAATAAATATATTCCCTAGAATTCAAACTGTATTTGAAAAAGGTTTTCTCTATGAATTTCCAAATGGATATATACAATATTTAATTATTCCTGTTAAAAAACGTTCTTAAAACAACTTTTACAATCCTAGTTCAAATTCCGAGTAACGCCCTTCAATTCAAAAAAGCAACTTCCAAGATAACTACATAGGTGTGACTGTAAAATATATTTTTTCATTCAGAATCCGCATTTTAGCGTTTCACTCAAATAAACTTTATCAGATGGGTAATACATCTGCTCCATGGAATTCACAATATGTTTGAAAAATTTGTTTCTCTTATGAATTTTAGAATGGAATTATGCATTAATGATTTAGATTTTCAAAAATAAAAATCATCCTAAAGTGACAACTTTTTGAATTTCATTTGCTTAATTTGTCCTCATTATGAAAGAATATAATTAAAGAAAGAATTAAACTTTCCTATAAAATCTACTTTTAATAAAGTGGGGTAAAGTAGTATCATTTTTTTCATTTAATACTATATTATTGAAAAGAATTCTAGGATTAGAATTGGGAGATATCAATGAAAATGAGGAAAAAAAGATGGGGAGATTTGATAGGCTATTACTGATAACGAGATAAATTGGCTATTACTGATAATAATCAATTAATCACATTGACTATAGCTATTATAGTCAATGTGATCTGCAACAAAAGAGTTTTAGCATAATTTCTAAATGAAGTATTATTTTAATAAATCCGCAAAATATATCTCTCAAAATCAGCTATGACGTGCATACTAAAACTGTAAACAGCGGGCATAATATTTTTTCTAAGACAAATATCTTGATGTAAAATTATCAAATCAATTATTACTATGACAAACATTTTGATTTCTTCATAAATACATACACCTTCCGTTAGGATATAATGATTTGCTACTATGTTACATTATTTAGTATTGCGTTTTATTAATTTTAGTTATTACAGTGATAATGTGCGCATGAGAAATGTATTTAGTATCTTAGCAATGAGCTTGTCCATTAATATTTTAATTAAATTTTTTATTGGTATATAGTGAAATCTATTTTTAAAAGTTTTATTTTGGTTTAGTTATGGTAACGTCTCGTTTTTTTTAAAAAAATGCCAGGGCTATTTGAGGACGAACCTCGTAATTTTGAAGCATAGTCAGACACCCCCTCACCAAACTTCCACACTATACCAGCGGGAGACAGTTTGACCCCAACTGATTTAGCGCGCACCAGAACCGCTTATACGCCGTTCTTCGGTAGAATCGGGCCTCGAACCTAACACCCTCCGGTTCCGAAAGCCTCGACTTTAGACGCAGACCACTTCGTTTTTAATATACACACATTAGCCCTTATCACCTCATCCGATCCTCTGCCAAATCTAAACTTCATTGGTTTCTTAGCGTACTCTTTGCTAGGGATGATGGGGAAAAATTTGTGAAGTCTCTAGGGATATTTGTGAGGAAATTCAGAGGATTCTAGGATGACGGAACTGTGTTTTGGGTTGTTTACTATCTTGTTTTAATTGATTCTTTACTTTTGTAATAATTATTCTGTCACAGCTTCTAGTGTGTGTGTGTGTGTGTTTGGGGGGGGGATTAGCAGTGCTTGCACACGTTGTCCGCGGTAAGAAAAATTAGAAGAAAAGAAGAAGAATTAGGCTTAAACTTATGTCTAGCCTGCACCCGATATAACATGGGCATGTTACGTAGCATCAAACAAACATAAAATATATGTAGAAATTATCAAAAATAGCTTTAAAAAAAAAAAAAAAAAAAAAAAAAAAAAAATTTTATAGAACGAAGCTTTTAGGCATTTAATGTTTTCCGGCAAAGGTTGGATTTCCTTTCTTTGGGCATAACGAGATTTGAATCGCTGTTTAAGATCAGATGTAAACAAAGAAACGTATCGCATATGCATACCACAGCTCTTGTTATTTGTACATACTGTTTGAGGTTTTCACGCATGCGTGGATTAATTAAAATCGCTATAATAAACTCATTATTTTGATATGACTTTAATGCACTAAAACATTTGCCAATAAAAGCTCTACAAAGCGGTATAAATATATCCAATATCCGTTAATTATTTCTCGAGCTTTTGTGGTTCAAATAAAAAGGCGCTTTCAAGAGACTTCATTTTATACTTTGTATAGATTATAGCTATAAAAAACTGTACGATTCTTCTCCTATTCTTGATTTAACTTTTAGTAATATTTTTTTTTCATGCGTTTGTCATTTTAGATCTGCTTTATATTTTCACTTTGTATTTGTGTCATTCACCTATTTTTGACTTTATATAGTGAGACAGATATATGAATTTGGATAATGGTATGTTGTTTGATATTACTATATGTCTATGTCTACTATGCTGCTATATATATTATGTCATACAGCCTTTGGACATTGTGATATTTTTGTGAGTGTACTAAAGCATATTACTGATTTCTGTGTGTACTTTTCAACTTAAACTCCTGAACTCAGAACTGGATTGTTAATTAATTAATTTAAATATTTTATTTTAGTCAAATGAGCTATAATATATATTCTTATTTACCCCCCTCTCATATTTTGGGGATGACTGTAAACCTTTTAATAAATAAATAGTAATTTTTTCCCCGGCAAACTTTAAGATCTTATACCTTTTCGGGTACATCCTTGGGGTAGACCAAGACCAAGCCGAGACTTTGGCCTAAAACTGTTTGGATGCATATACTAAGTATAATATAATTACGTGCTCTTTGAAATTTTTGAAATTAATTAATTAATTAAATCTTAGAAATTTATATTAATTAAATTATTTTAATTATTGATTAGACATCAGTGTAAGAAGTTAAGTAAATCATTTGGAAGTTTTCCTATGAGAGTCAATGGAAACTCTTTGTTTCTAATCAACCAAGTTCATTAAAGGATTAAAACAATAAAAATTACTTATGTAAATTATATCGAAAAATTTATTAAAATTAGAGAAAAATTCTACGGAACGGTTTCCAGTGTCGAAGGTTTTTAACACTGCATGATTGCAATTCACAAGCAGAAAGCCTGTCTATAAACCAACTTATAAAAACCCACGCAATTTATTCATACAAGAAAGAAAACATATTCAGTTTTATTGACGCAAATATATAAAAAACAAGAAATTGATTTATTGATATACATCATTTTATATTCCAATACACTTTAATAACATGAAATAAGGACACTATAGAAAATAAAATCAAAATCCACTTTACATCCAGGACGTTATTTTAAACAATTTTTTTTCCATCTATCTTTTTAGAAAAACCATTTTAGGCCATCTGAATATGATGCAACTGATTGAAAAGCTGGAAAAAAAAATGGGCAAATTAGCCATCACACGGGGTTGTTTAGAATACGGTCACCCTTACCAGAGCGTTCCTTTATTCATGAGTCTCCAGGTCACATACGCGTCGTTTGCAGCTTTATGAGCTTATGTGTTCCCAGTGGTGTTCCGAAGTCACGTGAGAGCAGGTGATTCAGATCCACTTGGAATTCAATTTTTAATGTTAAAGCAATCACAAGACTCTCGTTGGATTCGCGGATTTTGGTATATGGGTTGCGTGCTTGCTGGGTGCAAATGGGGTTTGCGTTGAAGTGTGAGAGAAAAAAGAATTGTTAATAGCAGTAGGTATGATGTCAAATCTAAAATTAACTACCAAATCATGATTATATACGACTACAGCATAATAAAACACCAACTAAATTCAGATTTGAGATTTATATCCTTCTATTTCATCATTAAAAAAAATAGAAAAAGAAAACTGGAATATTTCCCTTTGGGTTTTTTAGTACGTTTTTTTAAAAGGCGGTTGTTTATAATGCATCCAGAATTGTTTTCCCTATATTAAATGCACACAATCATCAATAAAAATACAGTATACTCTCAGTATCAGGTCTAATGTGGCGAAAGTTTAGGGTGGATAAAAATAAAAAACCCCGGATAGGCCGGATTTTTATTAATTCATTTCTTTTCCCACCAATACCATAAGATAAAGTTTTTATACTAAAACTTACTGTTACAATACTTATTTTCTCACATCTTATTAAGTACTAAATTCTCAATTTATCTCAATAATAACGCAGCCGTTGCCCGGTGAATCATAGAAGCAGCTGCCAGTAATTTGTGTCGTCTTAACATAGAAGGTACTGGTAATTTATGTATTTTTATATACTGCACAATGCAATTCAATAATTGTATTGTAGAAAGGGTAAGTCAAAAGGATATAAACTGTTCGCATTTTAACATAAATTCGGTAGTGCTCAACTTAAATGTAGGAAATATAAACAAAACATGAACATAAATTGTAAGCCTAATTCGTAAGAAAATTGGCTCAAACCTATTTTATTTTTCATTGATAAAAGATTTCTCAGATATGAAAAGCCAAGCCTAGGATGAGAGTCAAAATTTAGAATTTTCATGTTTTGAAAAAGCTCTTAATAGTTGACTTAATAGACGCATTGCCTTCCCCACTTCATTATAATAAAAGAAAACTAGGTACAGAACTAGAAGTAGCGAATCAGATACTCAGTGTACTATACTCTCTCTTTATATATATATATATATATAACAAAATTAACAAACAGTTAAGCGAAAAGTAACACAACCGAATCAAAAACTATAACCAACAGAAAAAGAATCTGGCCTGAAAACTTCGTCAAAGGCCACTTTCAAGCAAGGATTCAAAATAAGGGATTTTTCTGTGAGGCATCGGTGGACAATGGTCAAAAGTATTGACACCTCGTGACCAGAAAATTACGGCAAAAGAGACAGACCAATTTAAACAGCAAAAGACAAAAACAAAGCAAAACATTAAAAAACATCACCAGATAAAACAAAAATATATATAAAAAGTAGAACTACATAAGAAAATTAAACCACAATTAATTTAAATTTAAATTTTTGTTGACCAACAATTAAATTTAATCATTTGGACTTAAATTAGATGTTAACATATCATTTGGACTTAATTAGATGTAACAGATATTTAATACTAGTGCCCTTAGCGACCAGTTATTTAGCTGAAATTATCGGCTGCGAAAAAATTTCAGGTGTTTTTTTTCTTTCTTTCTCGTATGCCAAATATATATACCGGGTGGCCAGAAATAAAACACCCCTACTCTGACCTCCCTGGATATCGAACTACTCAGTGTAAAGGCTTGAAAATTTGTGGACATACTATTCAAAAAATGGGGAAACGGATTTCACGAAAAAAAAATTTAGTTCCAGAAATCACCGATAGGTGGCGCTGTACCACTGGACGTATGCTGAAAAGACACAAAAACACGTTTTAAACACATTTTATTTGAAAGTACCAAGCATACATAAAACAAGGACGTTATCGATGCAGGGAATGCTGCTCAATATGGTTCCCTTCCTGAAGATGTAAAATGTGAAGTCTGTGGACAGCTTGTTCAACTGCGGATCGTAACTGGTCATCTGAGATGCTTCTCACATGCAGACTGATACTCTCTTTCAAATCTGCCAAGGTTATCAGACGTTCTCGATAAACAAGGTTTTTTAAGTGTCCCCAAAGCCAAAAATCACACGGATTAAGATCCGGTGAACGAGATGGCCAAGTTGTCGGAAACGCGCGACTGATTATTCTGTCAGTGGTGAAATGTTGGCGAAGAAACTGTTGCACAGGGAGTCCAATGTGTGGAGGTGCTCCATCTTGCATAAAAGTAATGGTGTCAAGGCATTGGCGCTGCTGCAAATGGGGTACAACAAATGTTTCGAGCATCCTTTTGTACCTGTTGGCCGTCACGGTACATGTCTCAAGGCCATTGGAAGTAACCTCTTCGAAAAAGAACGGTCCAAGGATGAATGTGGCTGTGAATCCACACCAGACTGTAACTTTCGGTGAGTGGAGTGGAATCTCTTGGAAGGTACGGGGGTTTGTCGTGTCCCATATGCGACAGTTATGGGTGTTCACTGTTCCACTGAGGTGGAAATGGGCCTCATCGCTCCACAGAATCTGCCACGGCCACGATGCATCCACTTCAACTCTAGCAAGAAATGTCAATGCAAAGGTCAGTCGCATCTCCCTGTCTGTGGCCAGCAATTGTTGATTAGGGCGGATTTTGTACGGGAAACAATGCACCATTTTTCTGAGTACGTTCCACACTGTGCTATAGGGAACACCCAAGTGTCGTGACACTGCACGTGCACTACTGCAGCCTAAAACATTATCCATTGACTGTTCAACAATACCGGTTGGAACATCTTCAACGACATCTGAACGAACCGGTTTGCGTCCTCGACCAGGCTGAACTCCAAGATGTCCAGTTTCCTCGAATCGAGCGATCATTCTCCTGAGAGCTTGTGGAAGCAATGGTCCCTTACGCAAATCCTTAAGTCGGCGAAACTCTCGAAGTGCTGCTGGAGCATTTCCTTTATTCTCGTAAAACAACTTCACAAGCAAAGCGCGTTCTGGCAGCGTGACAGCCATCACTAATAAGAATGACATTCCCCACCTTTTAACTTCTTTTATACCCAGAACATGGCTTCTAACCATGCTTTATGCAAATTTTTCTGGTTACAGTATGAAATTGCAGTTACAACGGGAGTTCTAGCTTCTTTACTATTTTTATTTTCCATAAGGGGCAGAAAAATTAAAAAGGAAGCATGGAAGCATTCCATTCCGCATAAACATTTTAATTTTTATTATTATTTGTGTCTTTTGATCATAGTTCCAGTTGTGCAGCGCCACCTATCGGTGATTTCAGGAACTAATTTTTTTTTTCGTGAAATCCGTTTCCCCATATTTTGAATAGTATGTGTACAAAATTTTGAGCCTTTACACTGAGTAGTTCGATATCCATGGAGGTCAGAGTAGGGGTGTTTTATTTCTGGCCACCTTGTATATAAAAAATGCCATGATAAAAAAAATAATCAAACTTAAGATTTTGCCGATTGTTAAGTAATCTCAATACCATGACAATAACCACATCACCTATTAAGTCTGGAAATTAAGAGCCTTGAGTTCAAGAATCGACATTGTACCGACAAGATTTTGACGAATCCCTTAAATAGTATTGAGGACTAATACTCTGGTCGATCATTTTGTGAATGCAACAAAAACAATTTCCAGTAAACGGATGAAATTTGATTTATGGTAGTATTTGTAGAGTTGTAGATTTCTTTCAAAGATATTTTTTGTTCTGTAGAATTCTTCAAATGTGCAGAATTATATCAAATATTGAACCAAATTCATGCGTAGAAAGTTTGAGCAAATGAAAATAAAAATTATAATGGTGAAAAATAAAATTATAACAATTATACTATACTAAATTTAAAGTTAGATAAAAGTTAGATAAATACAGTTTTAGCATCAAAAGTTTTGATCCATATCAAATTTCGAACAAAATATGTGAAAGGTCTGCCTGTCTACATAATCACATGCATGTAAATGTTCCAAATAAAAAACGCAATGATATTTATAAATATAACCGTAACTGTTTTCCTCGGCCCTCTACCGTCCGTTGCCATGAACAATCAGTCCATGTCTTGGAAGCGAGTGTAAAGCATGATGTAATCCCCGAGTATTATTTTAATGCTATTGTTTAATGTTAAATGTTATTGTCCTAAATAGTTTTGTCCCCCTGTAAATCATGTCCTTTAATGTCATTAAATGTATTTTTAACTAAATTGGCATGATTTATTAATTTTAATTGTCTACTCTGACATAATTAAAATTTTGGCGCTCTTTCGGTCACATAAATGAAATTTGGTATAAGATCTATTACAAAAATTATATATCTATGTGAAATTTCAATGCTGCCTGATGAAGATGTTTTCGCCCTTTCTTCTTCTATTACATAAAAATTGCGGACCTTAGGCAAAACAGTGAAGGCTGCAAGTACTCAACTTTTATTTTCAGAGTCCCGCATATAAGCGTTTTGTATTTCATAATATAGAGAAGAAAAATCAAGTATACATTTTGGACATCTATATATCATCTGAAAAACCGAATATTTTACACAGAATTAAAATCTTAAAGACAAAATCAAGCATCAGATATTTTATTTAAATCTTTCAGTTTTTGAGATTTGGAATTATTTGCATGAGAATATGCAAGCAGGCAAACAATCAAGCATAAGCAGAAGATCTGATTCAAAATTTGATATTCCAAAAGCTAAAACTGGGTAAAAAATTTCATTTATTTAGCTGTTTGTTTTTTTGTAGTTATAATATTCATCTGCAACTTGAGAGGTCAACAATCCATCATGAACTTCGTGAATGAATTTCGTCCAAAACTTGACAGAAATTTAATTTGACCAAAACTTGACTGGAGCACGTAAAAATTTGTCAAGGTCACAAAGTCCTCCATTTCGAGAGCAATACAACTGAGGGTGTTGGTTCAGAGGTGATCATTCTCTGATTCAGGTCTAAATTACGATCTGTGAATAAAACGCATGAATGAAATCCGCCCCGTAAAAATGGTTGTGGCGCATGAAGTAGCTAAGTCGTATTCTTGGTCCTAGTTGACGCTACTGAAATAACAATGGACGCTCACTCGGCTTAAATCAATGACAGATAACTGTCAGCGGGCTTGTAAAGTGTCATAAGTCACAAAAAAAATTTAAGTAAAAAGTTTTCACGCTAAAAGTTGTTAAATACAGAAATATATTTGGCTTAAAATTGCTGCAGTTTCGGAATAAAGTCCTCGCATCAAACTACACGTTATCTACACTTTTCTTCTTAACAAGGTATTCAAACACATCATTTTCAATAACAGTACCTTTACCTTTTCAAAAAAAATCTTTCATTTCCGTATTTTAATCATAATATTGTCTTTTTCCTAACATTTTATTTTTAACAAATCAAAATAATTTCAGGTGCCGAATATAACAATTCATTTTACGTCATTTCTCTTTAGAAAAACTAATGACATTTCCTCAAATCTGTATCTTTTTGTCACGATCGCGGAAGCCAAAGTACATCAAAGGAAGCTTCCATTTCTATTTTTAATGGCATTTATAAGTTACGGAAACGGAATATCTAAGCAATCTCATCTCTTATATTCGGTAAACAAGATAATAAAATTTAGTAAATGGTTGAATTTGTTTATAACACGAATTTAAGAAGTTTTATTCTCTGCAGAAACAATACGAATTATCAATATTATATCATTTAGAGTGCGATTTCAAACATCGAGAACCCAATATCTTTTTTCAGATTGATTAGAACTTTGATACAGCAATTATATATAAGAAATTCTCTGTTATCCACTGATGGATTATCCGCTTTGAGAATTAACAACATTTGTTTATCCAAAAATGCTGTTAACAAAGTTTCTATCCCAAATAAAAGAGGTGTCTCAAAACACAACCAATGAAAATGATTACCTCTAAACTTTGGAATTTCTACACTCAATAAATGAATACATTTCCGTTATGGGCAACGAAAAAAATCACCAAAAAGTAGCCAAAAAATGCAAAATTACGTCAAATTTCACGTTTCTTCACTTAGCGACTTTGTTCGCGTTCTTTTCACATTGGCGTCATTTGTTTTGTCATTCGCTTCTATTAGCGACTCGACTCGCATTTGGCTCACATTGACGGCATCTTGCGCCTATTTAACGGAAAAGCACCAATAAATGCAGCTGAGTATTACTAATGAGATGCCGTTTGTGAACAATAGGTACGAAAGAGCATATTAGTTTGCGATCATGAGTAATTAGTGCGGAATGCGGTTATTACACAAGTACCAGAGCAGCGGATGTGTATTTTGAATTTCTAACTGAAACCAAAATGTGACACAGAACAAATATAGTTAACACATTTTATAAAAATATAAATCAACAAATCGCAAACCTCTCGAATGAGTGATCTGACAGGTATGTACACTTTAGAATTTAAATCTGAGCGCGAAATTTTACCATCTATCTGTCTTTGTTTCGTAATTGTCATTATCTTTATTTGAGTAGATGGACTATATAAATTTTCTTTGGATAGATTCCGTTCAAAATTTGATAGAAATTAAGCAATTTTATGGAAAAACCGTACACTAGATTTTATCGCTCTATGTCAGGGGGTCGGCAACCAGCGACTCTTCTGATGTAAAGTTGCAACTCTCCAGTTCCAGACAAAAAATTAATAATTTATTATCAAAACTCTTAGAAAAATAAAATATTTTTAAGTACCTAATCTCCCAACAGCTTCAGTATAACTTTAAAAAATGTGAAGGATTGATTTGCTGAGAGATTCGAGCAACTCAAAACAAACGAAAGCACTCTCGCGTTTGTAGTAAATCCTCTCAACACAAATACAAAGGAGATCAACATTAAGCCATTTGGAATTGATGTTGGATTGCTTCAAATGCAATTGCTAGAGTTGAAAACCGAAGACTTGTGGAGTGGCAAATTCACAGAACTGAAAGGCAAGTTGGAAGAGTTGGAGGTCCAAAACATCGCGTAGCACATTTGGACAGTTCTAAAAGAAATTCTACGAGTTGATGCCCTCATATTTAACGCATGGAATAGTCTTCCAGAATACTATTACCACTATTTAATGGAATGTAGGGAGATCTCAGAGTTAAGGAAGGACCTGAAGATTGTCAATAATAATTTAAGTACAGTACTGATGGTACCAGGTAGTCTCAAAACCCTAAAGGATATGATGTTAAAGATTGATAGTTTCATTCCAAATATTTGAGAGAGTGCAGATGGGGAGAGAGACAGCTATTTATTACCCCGAAAGGAATGTTAGTTTGACTGATCGGTTAATATAAGGTTGGACAATACTTATTCAGCAGTCGACCACAACGAATCCTGTCGATACTGCTACGTTCAGTGGTGGCGGGGTGGTCAGCTGTATGCAAGAAGAAGAAGAGTCTTTCAGAATGCTGCTGTGAGTTGAAGAAGTTAGCATATGGAATGCTGATGATCTCCGAGTTGACATATTCGTGTGAGTAAACGTTCTGTTGCATGAATATAGTAAAAAGTAAACTTAGAAGTTGACTAACAAATGAAAATCAAGAGTCGTGTTTGAAACTTAAAACAAGCTATAAGGCAGATCAAACTTTGAAAAGACATGCAAAGCCAATGAGCAAATTGTTTTTATATAAATAATGATTATTCCGTATTTAAAGCTGTTTATTTTAAATCAAAATCAAATATATATAGACAAATACTATAATATTAAATCGAAAATTTTTAGTGACTCTTCAAAAACCGAAAAATTTTATGAATTTTTGCTTTGGGTTTTTCCATTTCTATAGGTTGCCAACCTCTACTCTAAGTGTTTTAATTATTCTGGTCATATGCATACAGACGGACGGGCAGAAATAATTGTAAAAATAGGCTTTTCAGATCTAGGAAGATCAGGGACACTGAGATTTGTCAAGAGCTCAATTTTCAGTTCTTTTTAACGATTACAATCTTTCGACTTTTTTTTTTTTTTTTTTTTTTTTTTGTATACATCATATATAAATTTGTAAAGGGATTTGTTTTTGTTGTTAAAGCTAAATTAGTGAAATACAGACTTTTGCTGTATAATTAAACACAGAAATGCATAAAGCCATACATTATACTTTAAACAATAAATTATATAAAAACATTTTTCTGTTATTTAACGTATATTTTTAATCTTTTTTTTTATCATTATCAAATAATTGGACTTATTTTATCGATTTATTGTAGATTATTATGATATCCTTTTAATATATTAACGGCGACCAGTTGATTCATTTGGAATGTGAGTTTAATTTCAATTAAGTATTTTTAAAACTCAAAATACCATAGATATTTAAATTTTGTCATTTTTCTAATTGTGTTCTTGTTTTGTTTATATTGTACATAAAACTTCTAATGGAATGAAACCACGTTATCAAATTTATATGCAATCATAAGTTATATAATTTATATGCAAAGTGTGATGCTTTAATTTTTGATCACACTTTGTCTTATGCAGTAGCTTCATTTTCTTATTTTTGTATATAAAGTGCGATATACATTCCAACATTTAAAGAACACAATATATTTCATTTGTATCATTTCATTGCATCTAATAGTTTAAAACATATTATTAAGAGAAATTTTAAAAATCACGAAAAAGATATTAAATGATAATAAATATTTTAGATTTATTTAATATTTAAAAAAAATTGTTAATAGATTTTTAAAAAAGACAAAACTAAATAAGAAAATAAAATCCATTATGGCATTAGCAATTCATATTCTTCTATTACTTCGCTTTCAACTATGGAAGATAAATACGCCATCAAATATTTTTAGAAACGTCATATATATTTTTAAAAGATTGAAATATATAGCAGTAAAGAAGCACTTCCGCTTCCTTTGTTGAAGTCATTAAAATGAAAAAAGATGCGTCGATAAATTTCTAAAATAGAATTTACAATAGGTAATAGAGCCCAAAATAGATTGTTACAGTTAAAAATATTGTGTTGTTTAAGGTATCCGCCTACGTTCGAAAGAAAAAATTTTTTAAATTGGATTTTTTAAAAACTGTCCATGATTATTAGATATATTATTAATTATAAACGCTATAAATGCAAAACACTATGTGAAAAATAGAAAAATTTGCAGTAAAATTTGTTGAAATTTAACCAAAGCAATTAACACTCTACACAAAGTTGTAATGCAGCAATCCTATTTTAATTTCTACATAAGCTACGGAATACAATGTATGAATACAATGAACTGAACAAAAATCTAAGAAATATTCTGAAATGCAAAGAAGTTATGGGTAAAAATATATGTATATATGCATTTTTACCATAAATTCACTATTTAATTTTTCTAAAAACACTTTTAAACGAAAAAGTATTTCACCAACAATAAAACTTTTGGTTCATTTTATTGTCCATATTATTTCAAACATACGTTAAAATTTTTATGTAAATACCTCTATTAGTTTTTCAGATATCATGCTAACAACGGAGAATTTTTTATAAAAATTACATTTTTGAAAAAATTGAAGTTAAAAACACATTTTAACTGAAAAATATATGACCTTGGATGATAAGTCAGGCCTTCCTTTTTCTAGAAAAGATGAACCGTTTTGGAAAGAGGAATGTCTGAACTGCAACAAATAATAATAAAAAAATAAAAAACATTTGCCAATGTGTTTGATAACCAGTGTTCTTAACGTAGTCGGATACCTTAAATTAAAGCTGCTTTTTAAAAACTTATTATTATTATTATTATTTTGAAAAATATTTTTGTACAATTCTGCTTGTTTCAGCCACAATTCCTTGATGAGCCACAATTGAATTATACCTTTTAGTTATAGTTATTAACTTTTAACCAGCTACTCCAAACCACCTGACGGCACACGTAAGAATCTGAATGACAACCTCCACAGCAGCAATACTAACTGTAGCTGTGGTTGAGTCCTAAGACCCATCACCGGCTATGGTACAACCCTTCCTTTGGGGGAGTACGTCCTGTTATCAATGGGAGGCAACCGATTCCCACCGATACCCACCAGGATGACGAGAACCAACCACTATACCGGAAGCTTCTAATCCTCAAGGTGCTTTTCAAGAGTGAATTTATAATTGTATTAATAAAAATAGTCATGGACATTTAAAAAAGCTGCCAATATGACAAGTCAAATTTATTTTTAAAAATAAAAAATTCAAAGAGCTTCACAATGACTTAGGGCAAGTGGGGGGGAGTTTAAGGTATCCGACTACGTTGAAAACATTGGTATTCGACCACATTAGCGATTTTTTTTTAAGTATTATTTCTTGTCATTCAGATTTTTCTCTTTCGAAAACACTTTGTTTTTTCTTAGAAAAGGAAGGTCTAACCTATTATACAGAGGAATTTTAAGCAAAATTTATTTTTCCGCTAAAATTTGTCTTTAACTTCAATTTTAATTTTCATAAAAATTATCCACCATTAACATGATATCCCCAAAACTAATAGAGGTATTTACATAAAAATTTCAGTGTGTGTTTTAAATAATATGGGCAATGAAATGAACTAAAAGTTTTATGGTTGGTGAAATACTTTTTCTGTTATAGGTGTGTTTAGAAAAATTAAGTTGCGAATTTATGGAAAAAATACATATATGCGCATATTTTTACCCGTAACTTCTTTGCATATCAATATGTTTCTTAGATTTTGGTTCATTTCATTCATCATTGTATTCTACAACTTGTGTACAAAGAAAAATAGGATTGTTGCATTACAACTTTGTGCAGAATGTTAACCGTTTTGGTTAAATTTCACAAAAATTTACCACACATCTTCCTATTTCTCAAAATATATTTTCGAATAATGTTTTTGTATTTATAGTGTTTATAATTGATAATACATCTAAAAACCGAAAATAGTTTTTAAAAAATCAAATTTTTCAAATTTGTTTCTTCGAACGTAGTCGGTTACCTTAAAATATTTCGGCTACTAAGATGATAACACATTAGTGCATTTGTGGGCTTTTAAAGTGAAAAATCCCTAGAAAGCGATGTAATGCCAAGGCTCAGGTACTTTTTGACAAGGAGTGAAAATGTTCCCGGGTTGTAGTTACCCTCGCTACGCCACTGAGTTCAATCCTGTTTATTTAATAGTGACTTAAAGACAATCCGAGAGAAGAAGATATAACTAACTTGATCCATACTTTAATGGAGATGTTAAGTTGAATAAGTTAAGTTAAGTTAAGTCCATAATATTACAATATTTTTTTTTCTTATTTGTTTAATAGGAATGATTTAATTACAAGGAAATAAAAAGGGGATAATCCATTTTATTCAAAATGGGGAATATCTCGACCAGTTTGAATCGTCTCTGGTTTTTTTAGTACCTATAACTTTATTTCAATATATTATTTATTTACTGTTGGTATAAATTGAACATAATGATTTATAAATATAATTAATATGAAGAAAATGTGGTTTCCATAAAACATGGATGAAAGACAGAATTAGTACAACTTTTTCCCACTAGATGGCAGGTAAAGCACAACAATCGGAACTTGGGAAAATTGTTCTAAGGAAATATAGTGAGTTAAAATATTGAGGGAAAAAATGTTTATATATTTTGAAAAACTGAAAACTATTTTTAAATGTAGCACAATGTATACAAACATGCAACAAACAATAATACAATAAAGGATTTAAGTTATGTTAAAAATGATTTGTGATGGAATTAGGAATTTTTCTGCCTTAAGCAGCATGCATTATAAAATCTGACTTTTAATTAATTTACTGGTTAACTTAGTTTGCTTTTATCACATTTCAAACAATTAATTGGTTGTTTGCTGTTCTTTTTTCTCTTAATTTTAGTATCGTGAGGAAAATATAACAGTAATGCATTCTAAAATTTTCAATTAAATACTTACGTACCTTGCTCTGTTTATAATTTATCAGCTAAATATATTTAAACTTCGAACTCCGATAGTCAATTTACTCATATTATTATAGAAGACTTACGATTATCTGTTCACTCTATTGTATATATTTTTGATTTGCAATAAGCTGTTGTGGAATTATGTGGAAAATATCGCATCTTATATTTATTCCATAACATAACGCTATCATTTCAACACGTGCTGTGCATCACACTTTCCTCGAGTTAATTTGCAATAAGAGTTAATTTAATCATTCCATTTGAGTTTTGTCAAAGTAACTGCAAAGCACTGGTACATTCTCAACGTGTAGACTAAATTCTACTTTCATGTTGTGAGAAATTAATAGTTGGAAAATACAGTGACAGTATTTTTTAAAAAATTCATTAAAAATAGAAACTTAATTTATAGGTTAAAACATTGCTATCAATGTAAAAAAAAGGTTATTTTTAAGAGGATAAAAAACAGTTTTATGCTGTAATATTTTCGGAAATTATCGCAGAAAAATTCCAAATATTAACTTAACTTTTAAATAATCAAAGTTTCAAAAAAACTACCGTCAAGGTATACTTTTCATCCTCCAAAGTAAATATATAAATACCAAGTGCGGTAGCTTTAGATCCCTAACACAGACGCGCACATTCATTCATATACGCAAACACGTATTCATTTGATTATCAGTCTTGGATTAATTCCGGGCATTGATTGGCCTAAAATTGATATCTTCCTTAAGATGGTGGGCAGAAAGATCTAAAGGAACACGTTTTCACTATAATATTCTTTTATTTTTATAAATCAGTCAGTTTTATTTATTGATTTAGAAGATTGATTGATGTAGCAACTTTTATTTAAAATATTAATAAAAATATTTTGTAAAATATGGTTCACAGAGAAAAGTATGAAGAAATCTCTTTATTCATCTATGCATTGTTTGACTCAAGCTACATTAAATATAATTATATACTTTATTTATATAAAGCTAATAGTAGTAAAAATATGTATGCCTATTAATAATATTTTGCAAATTGGCCATTGGGTCGGAATTTAAATGCATATCCTGTATAAATTCAATCAGGTTTACTGTAAATAAAGAAGATTTATTTAATTAATGATTTAGATATTGCAAATGATTATAGAAATCTTTGCTTTGCATTTATTTTTTTAAAAATGATCACATTTTATATTTATTTTATTTTATTCAGTCACGTGCTGGAAGATAAATTTTTTAAGATTTAATTTGCAATTATAGTTGATTTTTTTTTATTTTAACTTTCGTCAATATGATGGCAACACGCTGATAAAACTTAATGTTTTTTCCTTTCACGACGTTCTCGGGCAGATTTAATTTTTAATTTCTAGTCCGAAATATATTGTTGAAAACATAGTTAAAGCATTTCTTTAAAAATTCGTTAAAAATAGAAGCTTAAGTTATACATTAAAACACTGATACCATTAGAAAGCTAATTTTTTAATCTTTAAATTGATGTAAAAGTCATGTTTGTGCGATAATATTTTCAGAAGTTATAGCCGAAAAAAGTTGAACTTTCGCTTAATTTTTAATTAATCCAAATTCTAATTAAAAATTCGAAAAAAGGGCTCCGAGGTGCACTTTTCAGATCTCCAAGGTAAATGTGTACTAAATTTAGTAGCTGCAGGTTCAACAGTGTGTCCTGTAGAGCGCCAACACACACACACATTGAGCTTTATTATAAGTATGCGATATCTATATTTGCTCATAAGATTATTCAATAAAAATTCGATAATCATAAATATTGTAATAAATAAGTAAACATTCTAAAACATAGAAAACTAACAAAGTGCAAATACGATAAATGTTTTCGTAAAAGAAAAGTATTGTAAACTATCGCAAATATGCTTTGTTTCAATCACACACACACACAAAATATATCAATATCAAAATAAATAAATTAATAATAAACAAATAAAAAACAATAATCTATTTCTGGGTTTAAAAAAAGTTAGGCAAGAACTTACAAGTACAGAAATCTATTACATCATAAATGCACGTTGGGCTCCCTACTGTAAATAAAAGCTTTTCAAAAGCATTTTCGTGTTGATTTGAGCCCTTTCTCTGTCATTTTGCTGGCAAGTTGAGGTTGCCATACCACAATTCAGTAAAAATTTGGAGTTAACTGCAACTGAATGTTAACACTTAACATTTGACAATTCCTCTTCATAGACAGATATCACTTATAAACTATAGATACAACAGAAAAGTTTAAATAAAGGAAAGAATTTTCATCCTGAAACAGACTACAAACATAAAGTAAAGTAGAACTCAAAAACTTTAAATAACGAATAGATATTTGAATAATGTAGTATATACAAACTTTGAATAGTGAACAGCTATTTTGCAAAAGAAAAATGCAATTTTTTGTTATTTTTGAAGAGTTGTAACTTTTATAATTAGCTGAAGTTCTTAAAAAACTAAACATCAATAAAAAGTGTTACGAATTTCTGAGATTCAAATAGGAATTACCAGTCATTTTGAAATAATATAAAATACAAAAACAAAATGTAATCCTTTATTAATTGTGAAGAGCTGTAACCTTTATAATAAGCTTAAACTTGACATCACTGCTTGTGTTAGAAAGTATGTAAAAAATTAAACAGCAGTAAAATGTATTATGAATTTTTGAAATTCAAATGAGAATTACCACTGAATTTAAAATAATGCAAAATATTCAAATAAAATTTATATTAATTCATTGATGATTTTTTTAAGGAACATTGTATTAATTTTTCAGAAGAGTAAATTCTTTCACTTTTAATCTATTTATTACTTATCTAATTTCAGATAATTTTTTTATCTATCATTTTCTACAATGATCTATTACTCTAAAAATCTTCAAAAGCTTACAAATCTTTCAAAAAACAGTAAACCTTTAGTTCTGTGAAAGGAGGCAAAGAGTCATATTAAATTCTATTAAAGAAAACAGTTTTATATATATAGACAGACAGACAGACTGATAGATAGATAGATAGATAGATAGATAGATAGATAGATAGATAGAT